>NMRB01000134.1:507439-519526 GCA_002633025.1 Notospermus geniculatus
CTAAAACCTTCACCTACACCTAGGTTATCAAGGATGAGCTTTCAGATTACGCAATGACCTTGAAGGTCAGAGGTCAAGGTCAAACAGTTCTTAAGCGCAAATCTCCTCGGAATTTCAGGAAAAAACGAATTACAAATCTGAATTTACCATCCCCGATAGGTTAAATCAGGGATCCTGTCCCAGTTATGCAATACTTCTCAAGGTCAGAGGTCAAGGTCACAGCCAACCATCACAAATAACACGAGACAGAACCTGGTGATGGTGGAAGCCTAAAACCTTCATCTACACCTAGGTTATCAAGGATGAGCTTTCAGATTACACAATGACCTTGAAGGTCAGAGGTCAAGGTCAAGGTCAAACAGTTCTAAAGTGCAAACCTACTCAGAATTTCAGGGGAAAACTAATTAGAAGCCTGCATTAACCATCCCCTATTTGTTTAATCAAGGATCCCTGTTCCAGTTACATGTACGCAATACTTCTCAAGGTCAGAGGTCAAGGTCACAGATAACTAGCTCTAGAGTAGTAAACTTATCATCTGAAACCATAGACATCGCTCCGATGTCCTGCTCTTGTTTATTGAGATGTCTTTATTAAGGACACGCTTTGACCCCAAATGATTTGAATGTGCATCAACAGTTTATATTATTTGAGGATTATTTGAGGTGAAACGGGCGAAAAATTGGGGACAAAATTGAACAATGTTGGTGATGATTTTAGTGGTCACCTTACCAATATTTGTGAAATTTTACCCAGACCAGGAACATTGATGATCACTTTAGACCGAGAAACAGATTTCAGTCAAGAACACAGGATTCATCACAATATGCAAATCACCAATTCTACACACATTTAATAATTAATAAATTATGACGCTTTATTTCTGAAACTTTTACACAGTCAATTGGTAAATACATATATATTTCTCTAACATACCTAAGTGTCATAAAGCTGATTGTACACTGGCAACATTTCTACATTTTGGCAACATTTTATCAACTATATATTTTTTGACTACATGTACATGTAGGGTAAGAAGGGGCTATTCGGGCCTGCTTTTTCAGTCATTTCGCCCAGTGGCAAATATTAAGCAAGGAAAGAAGCAACTCTTTGTTCCTGCCTACAGCTAATTATGTATTTTATATAATCAAAATACTATTTCATGCCTATTAATCCATTCCTCCGAATTACTGGCAAAGTTAAGCAAAAAAGTCAGAGGCCCAAATAGCCCCGCCAAATGGGGCTATTTGGGCCTATCTTTTGATTTCATCCGAGAGTAAACATATTTGATAAATACTCAATGAAAATAAATTAAATTAAACGCCACGTCTAATTTCTAGCTAAGACAACTATTGTAGGTCAGGAAGAGGTGTTTAACCCTTTGGTTGTGAAATAGTTCAGCCATAGTTGGGGCAGATAAAGTCAATTTCCGCAATATCGGTGTTTGGATCAATGACCGACTTATTCCAAACGTTTTAGCTGCTTTCCTGGTGCCCATGGACCCACCCTTTACAGCATCTATGGCACGATTCATTTTTCTGGGGCTATAGAGGCCTCGCCCAGTCTTTCGTTCATATTTCCGAACCATGGTTTTGGGCCTGAAAGGGTTAAAATTTATTCTGAGTGGTTATCCTTTCCATGGGAGGCTTCATAATAACTTCTCAACATCAGTACAAGGCAATACAAGGGGGCCCAAATAGCCCCAGTGCTGGGGGCCCGAATAGCCCCACTGGTGAAGATTAGCCTTTTTATGTGTCAGCACCAAACACCTGCATGAATCAAAGAATCTTTTCCAAAATTACTTTCCTAACATCTAACACTACTAAAACAACAAATAACTTGGAATTTCAATGAAAAATATTTTGTTCAACTTGCCTTTTAGAAACCTCAAACCGAAGTTGGGTTTTGTGACCCTGCCACTTGGCAGTACAAATGTGGACTGAGCTTCTGAGGGTCACACCCTTCATAGCAGAGTTGTTTGTTTTATCAATTAACAGGTCAGTCTGAAATAGAGCTAAGCCAGAGATGTTTGGAAAATCACACTATTATGATGCAGCAGACCATTTTCTAGGTTGTAGGCCCAAATAGCCCCGAGGCCCAAATAGCCCCGTCTTACCCTACATTTTTTCCAACATGGTGTTGTAACTGCTAGCATGGAGGTATTACCAAAAATATATAACACTAAGTTTTTGGTATTACTTATAATACCTCCATGCTGCTAGTAATGTTGTAAAAATATTGCTGAAATGTTGCTAGTGTACACAGACCATACTGAGGCATCTTGCAATACTTTGGACAGCAGGTGGTACCATTGGTAATCATTATTACATTACTTCCTAATGGTCTTCCCATGTAGACAGTATTGGTGTATGCACCAATGTAAACCTGAGGTGTCTGGATTGAAAAAGTCAGAGGTGAGGTACCAGCATGCAAGCAGAAATACTGGTGGTATTACAGCTGAAACACTGTATGCTGATAGCAATGGTACACTGCCGTCCGTTTTTAAAATCTCAAGCTGCTAAAACGATCACACCCCGCCATGACGTATTTACAAATGGACAGGACCACTTTTGCAATCTTGAGGGTGGGGCATCCAAAACCAGGGCGGGGTGAAATCACCCTACTACACCAGCCACAGTGAGAAAATCGAGGCATTTGTCTGCAGTCCATGAGTGAAAAGGGTCTTGGTGATACCCCTTCCTCCAGGTATACCAGTAGTATACATGAAAGGGGAGCAGCAAGGTCCCTTGGCAGGACAGTGAGGAACTTTGGCTAAATAACTCCATGAATTTTAATTATGTTCGCTTGTTTCCGAAGGTGGGGAGCATGGTGACTGGTGTAGAATTTCTCATCCCCTGATTTTCTGACACTCCCACAATGCTTATAATCGCTGAAGGTTCAAATGGCATTAAATTGAACCTCAAGGTGAAAAAATACATGTTATTCTGCTCTATACACAAATGCCAGAAGAATTATGATTTTTAGTCACGAAAAAACACACACACGGGATGATTACCCAGAACATAATGTAAATTTCTATTGAAGAATGAGGATGAGGGTTTGAAAGATACATACTAACAAAATGACCAATTTGAAGGAAGTCATGCAGTTCCAAATACATGTATTTAAATCTGAAAATTCGATTCCCAGCTATTATCTTTCAAATACAAATGAATGGATGATGAGCTAACCACGACCACAAAATGTCATAAACGAAAGTTCTCAGTCTAGTTACAAGTACACCAGTAGTACATGTATTCTTAAAATATTCTACATTAACAGAAGTACCAAAACACCACACTACCACATTTCAGCTCTGCGTAAAAACACTGACAAAACACATAATACAGGACTTTTAACTTCCTCAGAAAACAATTTCTGAGCGTCAAGTACAATTTTTCTGAAGTAAATGAACTAGTCCTACTGTGAAGGCTTTAAGGTCCCTGGACCCAAATGCCATGGACTTTGTATTTCACTATCCAAGGAAATTATGATACAAGATGGTTGATGGATTATGGAATCTAAGGCCTGGTACTGGTGGTCTCACCACAAACACTATTTTATAATGTGGGTGCATGCCACACAAGGGTTAAAATGGTACAGAAAATGAACTAACATCAGGCCACAAAGTGTTCAAGCTCGTCAGATCACAGAGTTGACATGGTTGAGGTGATCACACAAAAGGCACCTCTCCTCATGAGAGGTTTCTTGCGGACTAGTTGGCTTTCTATGGGCAACTCTGACAGAGGACATGACAGAGGACACAAGTGGTGAATTGCCCATTGCGAGCCAACTAGCACAAGAAAATTCTTAAATTTGGAGACACGCCTTATAAGAATACCCTGTATAGTCATAACATAGAGATCAGGCAGATGTAAATTGCAAATGAGCTGAAAATGGAACCAATTCGGATATAGGCCTAGTGAGTGGTTTTCAAAAATTACAAGAATTTTACCACTCAGATACATGTGGAACCTCCCTTAACGGACACCTCTGCCAGGAGGACACCTCTCTTATCAGGACACCAATGTTCAGTTCCAAACTGGTCATTTCTATTCATTTCAACCTCTATAATCAGGACACCTCTCAATTAAGGACAGCATTTGTCAGTCCCAAAGGTGTCCTTAATAGAGAGGTTCCACTGTACATAGATATTCATCGGAAAGTACTCAACGAGAGCTTTCCAACTACCTACTGATCATCAGTATTATAAAGTAAATTGGAAAGCCTCGTTGAGTCAGATGACATTCATTGGCAGTGAAAAGGATGGTTAAACTCTGCCATTTACAATTTAAGTAGGGAATTAACACACCGTCCAGGCGGCTTTCTCCGCATTCGAAAAGAGGAAAAAGAAGGCCCCGCAATGCAAAGGTTCTACATGCGTCGCCTTGCCATAGGAACCAACTCAGTCTCCACGGAAACGTGATCATGAAGTCGATGCGATTGCTTTATTTGGCTTCTCCACAACCAGCGCGATAGTAAATATCAAAGACGATGACATCACAGCTGACGATACATGTATATGCTCAACCCACATAAGTGCGTATTGACTACAACACCAGACTGGCACAATGCTCGCTGAGTAATACGCGTTGCGTATCTACATGTAGGTGTACATGTACGTTGTATATCGACAACTCAGCCAATAATCTTCATATGATTGTATAACGTCAGAATTGGGGTGAGGAAAAATCTCAAAAATTCTCGACGAAGCACGTCAAACGTAAGCCCTGTTTACACTACATAGAAATCCCCGGGCTTTTGGAGACCCGTGTCAAGCCCGGCTCTGAAAAATCCCCCGATGCGATGCGCGTCGACACTCCTAAAATCTTGTGACGTGATCTAAATTAAGCACTCCAGAAACCCTGCCAATATTAGCCCCGGGTCTAATAGACCCGTGCTTTTAACAGGTCTAAACAGCGGGTTTTTATGTGGTGTAACCAGAGCTGTATTCTTTTCAGTTCTAGCAGTTTAGGCCCTACATTTGTGGCCAACGGTTCACATACATATGTACACTTCAGGGATGATATTATAATAGGTTTGTTGTAGCGTCACAAATATTCCTATGCGTTTACTAGGGGCACAGGCAAACCATTGACATTTTGCCAAAAAATTAGGTCATGAATCAGAATTCCATCATCATCGTACATAAAATGGGGCCATGGATAAAAACTTCTACCAGCAGATTAAAGTACAAGTCATGATGATTGTACTTTGTTTATAAATAGCCAGTCGACCAACGTGTTGTGAAGCAGAAGAAATACCAAAGGCTCTCAAACATGCTGTGAGAAGGCGAGTTTCTCCAGTTTCCTCCTGCATGAGATAAAGTCACCACATTCTTGGTTTATACATGTAGGTAGGCTTAACTCCTGGTCTGAATGTCATTATTTGACATTCATTTCTGCAACAATAAGTATCGAATGGGCCTACCGTACTTTTATTCAGACCTTCAGTTGGCTGGGTCATGGAGGTGTAATACTAGGTGAATGTTGCAGGGCCAACCAAAAAACGTGATTTTCATGCGGATTTTGGGCAAAAAACGGCAAAAAGAGGTCTTCTGCCCCCCTGGACCAAAAAGTTAAATACGGCCCTGTGTTGGCACAATATACTCGCTTTACACCTGTAAAGGAACTATAGCGTCTGCAAAGCAAATAGCGCCTGCACCTAAGATCAGTGACAAAGATAATCATGTACTTCATGTAGTGAATCATAGTTGTTCACAAACCAGTTTTGATAAATATGCTATTCTTTTTTTCATATTTCATGTACAATGTATTTCTTTCACCAGCTGTGAGTCATACCCATCCGAATGATTGGCAGATTTTTGTTACGCCTGCACTTGTCACCCATTGAGTATTGACACACATCACTAGGCCTAACATACATGTACTTGTGTCCTGTCACCATGGGAAATTTATTCGACATTATGAGTCACAATGAAGGTTCCAGCCATATTCAAAACTGATAGCCTGCATTAAATGTATGCTTTGTGCCGTTGACTTGGTCACTCATGGCTCAGGCGATCAAGATTCACAAGTTCACCCTAACAATTTTGTTAAGTTTTTTAAGTTTGGGTTTATAATCTGATATCAACAACGGTAGAGGTGTCATCCGACTTTACACTTTAACCCCAGTCTATCCTGAAACCTTTCAGTAGAACTCAGATGAGCTGCTCATTCAGCGCTACAATCCGAGCATTTCCAACCGGTACCAAAAATAGATAAGCGAGCGACTGGGTGGAGAGAGGCCAGTGAGGCAAAGAGACTTACCCAAAGTCTCACGCCCAGTGGGATTCCAACCCGGGACCCACTGATCACTATACGTAGGCCCGAACCACTAGTGGCTCCTTGTTATTTCCTCTTACACATTTTTAAAAGATGACATTGTTTTGAGGCTACCAGTCAAAACAGGTAAATTTTGAGTCGCCCCAATCTTTTGTTTTATTCAGTGACGGCCAAAAAGCATATGGTACATGTAAAAGCTTGCAAAGGACTGGACAAGGGCATGAAGGGTGCTGCTAACGTTATAGAGGTATTTCAATTCCCTGATAAAGTAAGATACATTTGGAAATAAAATTACACCTATCAATAACGATAAAATAACTAATAAAAAATTTACATATTAGCATCAGTAACCTTTTATTTTAACAACCACCTAAAATCTCAAAAAACACAGGACTAAAATTTCACAAATTTCCATAGAAGATTCTATAAATTTTGCTCCCAAATCAATGGTTTGCCTTAGGAAGGACAATAACTATTTTCAGTTGATAGGCCTAAAAAGAAGTTCCAACACAGCTGCCTCCTGGTAAAAAGTTGGTCTTGTTAATGTTTGACATGTTTAAGGGATCATTTTTGATTAAATAGACAAGTCTTGCAATTTAAAGCTGATAGACTGGAAAGGCCAAAACTAAGCATGCATCGATTTGAAACTAAAATAAGTACTTGAAACCCAAACCCATGATTCTCCAGGTTAAAAAAGGAACCATTTCAAAACACACCGATGCCAAAAATCGTTTAGGCCACACTTATTTTATTTGTTGGATTACGGATTTTTACCTTAGAATGCAAGTACGGTAGGGAGAAAAAAAAATAAAAATAAAAAAGTCTTATGTTCACGTTCCTGCACAAGGCATGCTGGGAGCGATGGGATGGGGCAACTATGTGAAATTGCAGAATTTTTCAACTGAATTTTACGATCGGCACGGAAAAAAATTTGTTTTTGTGTTTTCTGGGGCTGGCGAGGAAAAAAAAGACTGCCGAAAGTGGTAGGTCGGGAAAAATATTTTTTTTTCACTTTCTGATTTTTTAGGGTCGGAGGGTCCGTAATCCAACAAATAAAATAAGCGTGGCCTTATCATGAAAATATGGTAAAATAGAGCCTCCTACTCAAAAAGGCTGGCTCTTTCAAGTTATTTTTAAGAGAATACACTTGCCTTTTTGCCATACATGTAGATGGGATATTTATTCACTTTTTTGACATCAGTGAATTTTGATACAGTCCCTGCGGAAGATAAAAGAAGCTGATGAGTGCAAGAACACAATATACACATTCACAAAGTCGGCAAATGAATGTGGACATACCAACACCATGAGAAGAAATAATAAATACAGTGATTATGGCTACATTGGTGAGATCTAGATCTCTATTTATGATGAATACTGAACAGAAATAGATAATTTTATATGTCTTGAGAAGGAAAATGACACGAATAGTCCACTTTTTAAACAGAACAGCATAACTTACAATGTACTTGACAGGGATTTTGACAAGTACATGTACCAAGCAAATCTGCTGTTTGGGGTTCATATTTCTGTGCGTAAACGTTTAGTCGGTTCAAGGGATTAAATTTTTCACACTTTATGCACATTATAAAAAGATAAACCCCTTATGGCAAAATTTGACATCTGTCATGTCTGGAAGAGTGCAGGACATGTAAGACTTCATGTATTCATAAGGAAGCAAATTTCTCGATGTGTCCTGTAAGCCATTGTTTTGTACATGAAGATTTAGCTTATGCAAAATGAGACAAAATGAAATATTTTAAAGCATTATGAAGGAATGAGTTCCCTCAACACATAATAATGAAGTTTTGTACAGATGAAATGAAACTATTATACCATACCAAATCACTGAGTACCGGTACCACATACATGCACGCAAGTTCAATTCGCATCAAGTTGCCACAGGGTGTCACGAAAAAAGAGTCCCTTATTTTATGTTATTTCTTTTGAAACGACAGTTACTTGCATGGATGGAGTCTTCGATGACGACTCTTCTTGTAACGACAAAACCATGGCATAACTCATGTAATTCCTGGCCAACTTAACTTGAACGAACAACCGGTTCAACCCACCCTAACATGACTCGCGTTTATAGCACATTTGTCAGGGTGATATGGACCAGCAAAATATCTACAGATTGTTCAAAGGAAAGAGATCCCTACCCCCAACCCCACTGAACCATTTAGAAGATGGTAAATGCAGGCAAATTTGACACACCCTCCAATATTTTACCACCTGTCCACCAATAACATGTATAATTGGAAAGCTTCAAACAACACCGTACTCTTCTCTGGCATGAGAAAATCTGCATATTGAAATTGCAACGAGTAGAATTTTTAGAATCTATGAATCTTTACCAAGGACAATCTGCAATTCAAAATTTCAAGGCTTGATAAAAACTCATTTATCTGGTGGGGCAATCCAACTTGCCATAATCAGTGTTCCTGACCTCTGTTCAACAGACGGGATGAATTTATAGATTCACCAAGAAGTATTTACATTTGATAGGTGCAGCTTGATCATGGCAAGTATCCTCCTTGACAACACAACCCTCCCCCCACTTGTCATACTTCTGCAAAAGCCCAACTGACGTATACTGGTGTTCACACAGTGTGAACACCAGTACGCCACACTTCTTTCAGAACACCCGATTCGGTGATGACCCGATTCGGTGATGACTAAGGCCTAACTGAAAGACGGCCATACCGGCCAGTACAGCCACTGGCGACATTGGCAGATACCCAGCCAAAGGTAAATTACAAAATTTTTACAACATTCACCAATACCAACATCTGCCAATGAAAAAATCGTCCCCTTTCCAAATCATGCATATTATTCCCCTCAATTTTCAAGAAAAAAGGTCTCACCTACCTACCAAACTGCATCTAGTGTGAGGCAACTCCCGAGATGTCACCACGGGTGCTACATGTATCTGACTGAAAAACAACTCCATACATCGGAAAAATGCAAGAATTCTACATCCAGATTCCTGTGAGATTAAGATGTGTCGTTTTAATCCCTGATGCAACATTTTTGTGGACATGATACACCCACAACATGAGATCAACTAACTCCCCACAAAACACCAACATGTCGAACAGAGGCTAAAATTACGCAGTGCGGTAAAAACCATAACTCACGACTCGAATAAATACACACAACTACTTTTTCCTATATTATTTAATCCACCAAGCGCTCTTCTTACAGGGGTGGCCGAAATTTTACTAATCCATGCCACCGTTATAAAAGAAATTTACATCCGGCACGTGGACTTGCAGAATATTCGTGGTCACTCGAGTCACTGTTTGGCATATAGTAGTTGATGATTGTTTCCGCTTCACGCTGTCCTGTGAGCAATGCACCATGGGTACTTGAATAGAATGACGTGTGTGTGGCTTCACCGGCGAAGAGGACTACAGGCTGGAATGAGAGAATGACAGTGTCAGATACAAGAGCGGGCCAAAGAAAAAATAAAAAAATATCTTGTTCAGTGATCTGTGGGCCTTTTTTTAGTTTCATTGGCCACAAACTTTGACCTTCGAGAGTTTTCATCTTTCTTTGCAAGTCTAAAATATATTATTGAACAAAGTTGAGTGCCAAATACGGCCAGTGCTTCTGCGAGGGGGGGGGGACAGGGGGATATCCCCCCTCAAAAAGTCAAAATTTGTGTTTTTGACCAAGAATTCTGTCAAATTTTCTCTTTACCCCCCTCCCCCTCAAAAAAATTCCTGGCGGAAACACTGACTGGTCGGCACTGCTTGTTCTATAGACAACATTGGGATATACAGCAGGAGGAAACCAGAGTCAGGGTTTCCGCCAGAGGGTAAAATGGGTAAAATTCCGTACCCTAAAATTTTTCCAGGGTACGGATCCGTACCCTCAAAAATTTTATAAATCACATATTTATCAGCAGTATTCATTGTTTTTCACCATTTAACATCATATTTCACGATGGAAAGTGATTTTATGCTTCAAAATACGCCTAAAATGGCACTAAACATCGTTTAAAACCAAAACAAACAAATAAAAATAAAAAATAAAACATTTTCAAAAAAAAAATTTTTTTCCAAAAAAAAATTTTTTTTTGGTCCGTACCCTCTTTTTTTTTTCTGGCGGAAACCCTGAGAGTGGCCAGAGAAACCTTGTGCTGTCAAAAAGTTGCCCTGCCTATCACATGAAGAGCAGGGCCAGTCTGACCAGGGATCAAACCCAGAACCTCAGAGATGACAGGCACCGACGTTTTCACTGCACCACTCTGACAACAACCCATGGCAACCAACTCTTATTATCCATTGTTATCATACATACATGTACTCTCTCCATAGGGAAATTTTTAATTTTTTTGCAAATCCCAGTGATATCCTGTCACGTGATCTGAGGCACCCATTGATTGGATAATTCATTATGCTCACCTTTCCGTCAATATTATTAGTGAGAGGTTCCTGAAGGTGTTCAATATGCTCCGTCGTCGCTCCAACTGGGATGTAGGAATAGGATCCCCGTGTGTACGGATGGCTATACCAGGCCGTTCTGGAAAGAAATGAAAGTAAATCCAGGCATTAAAATTGAAGTATTTTGGGAAAAATGTCGACATCTATCATGTCTCTTGATAACTTACATTTTCTGAAACAGAAAATGAGGTGAAATGATCCTGACATCTTCACTGACTTTCACGCCGCATGGCACCAACATTGTTGAAAGTGGTTATAGACTTTTTAAAAAATGTTGAAGGATTCCTTTTTTTTAAAGTTGAAGGATTCCTTTTTTAGTTCCATCTCCTGCCACCAGGTTTTGTCCAAGAACAGCTGAGGGCAATTTCGAGTGCCAGGTGAACTTTCCACTGAACTTGAGGGCAATCATGGATTAAAAGTCCATTTCCTTCTAACTGCGTCATGGTAATAGTGCACATAGTTCAAAATATACAGTGTAGGCCGAAGTCTGCATTGAACTGAAGGTCATGTGTACATAGGCCTCGGACTAATACTTGGTTGTTAGACAATATCCAAACAAATTTTCTCTGTCAAATTCTATAGGCCTATTGTACAAGGTAAATGATAATTACCGGTATGCCAAAAATGCAATCGAACACAAAATTCTGCCAAATTTTGAGCCAATTTCAAAACATGGATGCCATCGATTTTATATTTTTGTTCTATGTCAATGTATTGCTAACTGGCAGTTGAACAAGTTCCATCTTAAACTTCACTTTAATAACAAGTTTTTCACTAAAATCGTTTGGCAAAAAATGCACTGTTTTCAAAAAATGTAAGTGCAATCTTGGTTTTCAGAATTTTAGGCCTATGTGTCATCCACAAAGAACATGCTCAGTCGCATACCATTATTCCCCCATGATATAACATGAACAGATCTTGAGTTCTGAGAAAATTTTCTTATCAAACCTTCCATAATAGACCATGAAATGCAAGCTAGAATGAACTTGCACTGACCTCTCACCTGACATTCCACCCAATAATCAAGGATAATCACAGACCTGTCCTGACAAAGTTCATGCCCCTAAACTCAAAATATTATCATTTCTGACATAGATTTCAGCATAAAGGATTCAATTACTGGCCAGCTGACACCATCATGTGACAATACCATGCAGGGACTCGGTGTAACCTACATGTAGGCTATTCAAAGTACCCCCCTCCTTTGTTCCGAAGTATTGCAGCTTCTGAAAACTTGGCGAGAATTGGGTCACCAGAATGATAGTAAATAATACTGCAGTACCATACCATCAATCATAACATTTTTTCCCTTTTGATCACTTCTGACCCCATCTCAAAAGATACATGTACACCAG
>NMRB01000134.1:529860-551899 GCA_002633025.1 Notospermus geniculatus
TTTTTTATCCGTAAGTACTGCTTATGGCACACAGCATCGAATTAGGCACCAGGATACCGTCCTTGACCTCGAAGAAAGTTGCGATATAATCAGCTGATTTGACATCTTGCAAAGAGCAGACGACGGCCGTTGAAGACGCAGTTTCTGATTGGCTGAACTCATTCACATCCGTTGTTATTGTCGGTACGCTAGCCGCTGATTTTGCAGCTTGCTTTCCCAGTCGTTTGTGGAGTGTAGTGCGGCGGCCGGAGCGACACAACGACTGGGTCCCGAGTCTACCATCTTGTGGTTTCTACGAAAATTCTGTGCTCGCGCACTTATCTGTTGGGCAAACCAACATGATTGGTCGCGGGAGATACGAATTTGGTCACCAGGCGTAACTGCGCATGTGCATTTGCAAGAAATCCAAGATGGCGGTGGCCGTCGAAACGATGAATACGGATACTGTTATGAAAAGAGGGTTAACTTGATCGGTACAATGGTAGAATGCCGCTGAAATGCACAAGCAAAATTCGGAAGCCGAGCACCTCCTTCTAAATATTTGGTACAAGGCAAGCTTTAGCGGTCACAGCAGATTCAATAGGATGCCAGAGACGTCAGGGATGAAAGATTGAAATGGGTGCTCATAAATCTCTTCCAAGTTCACTACACAGTCAGCAACGGCAAAAATCCAGTAGATTAGCATAGACAAGAACGTCCAATTCAGATTAGCTATCGAAATGTTCGGCAATGGGAAGTGAGCAGACCCCTTGAGACCAACATTGTCATCGTGCCAGAACAACCGTTCAGACGGTTGTAACAAAGTCGAGATGGCAGTTGTCGGGATATTCAGCTGATAGCTTGTGTGACTGGAATAGAAATCGTTCGGATGGAAACCGCAGCCAGACAGGAACAATAGCCTATTGGCAATGTAAAGGCCCGTGTACACTATCAACATTTCAGGACACATGTTGGGACACATGTGTCCGACACAGATGGACACAGAAATTTTGCCCCTGTATACACTAGACACATGTCGGGACACATGTCGCGACACATGTTGGGACACATGTTGTTAAAAATCAGCGGGAAAGCAGTGTTTTGCCTTGGAGAGAAGATGGACGATGGGAAAAGAAGATGTGTTGTGTAGCTGTACCGGTAGGCCTAGGCCTACATCATGGGGGCTCTAATGCTATGCAGCCATTAGGCCTAGGGGTAGGCCTAGTAGTAGGCCTAGCAATCGAATCGGCCCAGCTGCTGGACTAGGCCTATTGATCTTACCACTGTAGTTGTATCAATCGCTTGCAGCGTAGCATTTCACAGGTTTTTGTCCTTGTAGGCTTTTGACTGAACGTCCAACAAACAAGGACAACCTTCCCACATTTTTATTAGTTCTCCCACCTTGACATTTGACCATTCCAATACCCCGGGTAGGCCTACTCACACTGCCATTTTGTCCAAGTCACATGACTACCACTAGATCAGCTGACTTGAACATGACTTCTGATTGGTTANTGGGTGAAATGTGAACCAAACATGTTGGGTTATATCTTAGCCCAAGGTTGGTCAACAGTGCAAGTTTTTGTTGGGTGAAATATGAACCAAACGTGTTGGGTTTTTGGGAATCAAGTGAGATGAATCATTAAGAATGGAGTGACTTTTCAAAATGAAAACAACAAGCAGTATATGACAAACTGTCCTTGTAAGTGTGTTGGTTAATCTACAGACACATATGTAAGCAGGTAGACGGGTTTGTTTTATTTACAAGGTCAAATATTAAGCTTTTACCGGCGGGCGACTGGGGGATGGCAATTATCTTATAACTTGCAAATATTTAATACGAAAACGCCAACTTTATGAAAACAAATGCACAAGAAAATAACTTAACTACCATTTGAAATATTAGACAAAAAATTTAAGTTGTGAATGTTCCTGTTTCAGAATTGTCAAGGTGATAGTTTTATAACATTGGTTTTGTCTGTACCAAAGACGAGATACTCTTGTATTTATTGATATCCCCCAACCATCTAGAACTGTTATAGCTTCTCGGCCTATTGGCTAAGTTTAAAGTTACATGTATTTATAATGTAAGGCTGCACCTGAAGGTGGGCATTGCCTAGTTTAACCCCGAGCCATGGGGCTTACTCAAAACCAATAAACATCGGGTGAATATTATGGACAAATGTTGGGTGTTTTTTACAATCCAACAATTGGGCTTATTCAAAACCACCAAACATTGGGTGAATATTTTACTAATGTTGGGTGTTTTTTACAACACAACAATTGGGCTAATTTAAAAACACTACATATTGGGTGAATATTTTACCCAAGTGTTGGGGTAGTTTTTTCACCCAATGGTGTTGGGTTAATTTTACCACATGTTGGGTTGGAGCTATATTATCATCCTTGTTGGGTTAAAATTTACCCAAGTTGGGTTACTTTTTACCCAACAATTTTTAGTGTGGAGACTGGGGTTCCGATCATCCACGATGCGGGGTTGCATCTAGGACTGTCTCCAACTCGTAGCTCAACTGACTCGCACTGTGTCAATAGCACACGCAGGGAAATCTCAGGGAGCTTCTCTACGAGGATGTCTGAACTACCGGTAACACCTAATGTGTGGTACCTCATCTCTGCCAGCGACACGGCGTAGGCCCTACAGGTATGATTTCAAATCTGCAAGAAAAGAATTTGTGTGGTGCTGCCAAGAAGCGTGCATCATATGGGCTATCAAACGGCCGTCTTGGACGATTGTCCTGCGGGAAGCAAAACATCAAATATCGTAGGCATGTAATTCACATCGTAATGTGTCCTTACCATGCTTGTGTTTCCTCGGGTATGCTTCCATAATCAATAAGAGTGAATGACGGTCATTCACAGGGAAGCGCATAGGCCTATGTACAGAGATTGTGCATGCTGTGCGAACGATCACACCATTATGATTGACTCGACAAGCCGTCCACCCCTGCATACGCTAGGTCCGTGGTTTAATGAGGTCGTTTGATTATCTCAGGTTAGGTATTGATTATGCGATTGTGCTCGATGGGACAAGCAAAACTGTACAGTCGAGACATAGGCCTATCCCAAGGGGTTCCGTCAGGATAATGTGATCTCCTGTCGGAAGACATTTTAGGGTCGCACGGGAAGAAAAATCATTCGTCGTTTTTTCCAGTAAGCCATTTCAATCAAACTGGGCCCGGCCGTTCGAAAATACCCGTGGTTGTTTTTGACCTGGCGTTTTTGCTATTATGACCTCCTTTAATTAACGCAAATATAGATACATGTAGGCCTACGCCAAAAAGGAAAAAGTAGGTAACTTCCGTCACATTCGAATAAGGAAAAAGGAGACAGTAGCTAACTTCAAATTCGAACAAGGAAAAAGGAAAAAGTAGGTAACTTCACATGCGAATAAGGAAAAAGGAGCTAATTTCCAGAACCTCCTCTATGCCTGGGTACTTCCAGAATCGCTGTCCCGCGCTGCAGCAAGTCGTATTTCGAGCGCGTAAACTCACAACTGTTTTTCAATTAACGAATAGTTGTTATGTTGTTATGATTTCAACAGCGTAACGACGTTTAATTGAATTACAGATGAGAAACGACTTCAGTGCGTCAACATTCCAAGTGTTTTATTACAATGAAAATGGCGACTCTTCATGATTGCATAGATTTTCAGTTTTGCTTGTAATTGATGCGGTTTAACTACTAAGAACACAAACTCCGTTTGTTCAGTTAAACGGCAATGTCCATAAACAAAGATTTTACTACTCAAATATACTAGTGTCAATTCCCTTGCGTAAAATCGCCGCGTTTGCAGGTAAAAGCAGCGTGGGTGAGGCCACCCTGAAACCCGTCTCAGACACTCCGGATCGACGCATTAAGTCCTATTTCCCTTGCACTTGTCATCGTAGAGAGCGGTGTGACCGTAAATGGCCTAAGTTTCTCAGATGGGGGAAAGCTATTCCTCACTTGGGATGGCAAAAGGTACAAGGCACCACCTCTCTCGTGTGACGGACTCCGAGGACAGCCTGAAGAGCCAGTGATGATTAATCCCATATGCCCCAGACTGGATTCGAACCCGGGATTGCTGCATGTTCGGTCAGTGGTGTGCCCCAAAGGCGAGGAAAACAGTGGGCAAACTACTCCCCACCTCAGACAAAAACAAGTAAAATAAGGCTTTGAACCATCATGACTGTTGATCATACCTTTAACGGCATCTTTCGCCGGTGTGATTTCCTTGACTCTATCAACATGATCAATATCCAAGGGATGGACCGACGTCATTTGATCCAAAATGTTAAGCAAAAAAGTACATGCCAGTGTTCCGAGAAAAAAAAACGGTGCACGCTCGATGTTCCTCTGCTTTCGAACCTTGCTTAATTGCCTCTCTGTAATAAACTCCGTTCGCCTTCTGTGGTTCCCAAATATTCTTTGTACATTGAGAGATCACAGTCATACGTCCCAGTCACACTTCGCGAGTTCGCACGTTGCTAATTGCCTGTCGAGCGACCGAGGCGTAAATAAAAAAAGAAACCACTCACCTCGGCAAACGATTTCACAACTTGTTTCTCGTTTCAATTAAATTCCAGTAGCGTGTTTTGAAAACTACTCGACGCAGTTTTACCGGGAGAAAACAAGTATAATTGCTGATTGCTACCTCAGGACACGAGTTTTAACTGCTTACCAACATCATTGTTGTTCGGATTTAATGCAGAACCAACAACTGCAATTTGACGTTTGAGAGTACTTTTGGTGCAGAATGCTGTAGAATTTATCGAGCACCGTCGATTTCACCACTTTTTGTCGACAAATAAATGAGAGTATCCTGTCAGGATGCAATCTATGTCATTGCATGAATGAGAAACTTCATTAAAGTCCCAAACATTTTGATTTTGTGTACATGCTCCAACGTTTGATTCAGGTACATGCCACAGCAAAAGTTGACGCCATTGCCAAAGTCGGTACGTTAAAATCCACCGGCAAGTGTCACTGTAAGGAGAATTCATCTCAGCTCTACGAACCAGCAGGTACACTCCAGAGTTTGAAGTGAGCAACACTAACAGTTAGCTCCACTTATACTGTATGATATATGGAGTTGAAGAGTCCATCTGTTGCATGTCGTTCGGAAGGAGTAGTCAATCAAACTCGAGGAAAAAATCGGACTCTGGTTTAATGGCAATGGTAAATTGAAGGAGACTTTATATGAACGCCATATCGATCGAAGTCTTCGTGGATTTGCAGCTTCTCTTCGCTGTTTTCACCTTATACTCCTATAGGCTACAACTTACACTTGCTTCAATCACTGCACAAGTCACCATGATGTTTTGTACTGTTTACGCCAAGCCGGATGGTCACAGATAATTTGCCTTACGCATTAGAGCTGTGGCTATGGCGATTAAAACACCAGAATAAAACATCTAGTTGTTATCGAAAGAACATTTTCGACGTCGATATGACGTTGCCGAGGAAACAGTCATCAGTCTGAGGTCCACACAAATCAATACACATTTTCTTTTCACGAAATACGACACGTATTTAAAATTGGTGTCCCTGAAAACAAAATTTATCCACTACGATATCGAAAAATCATCAAAATTCCTCCCAACAGACGGCTTATGTTCAATTTTCGTATGCCTTGTTCCAGCGAGGACCTGATGTTTTATGACCTGTAACTTTATGGTTCGAAAATTTAAATTGAAAACTGAGTGTAATCCTCATGCCCTGTAGGCCCTGTCCAAAAAAACGACGAAGAGCCAACGATCAACGCCTCAAAAACCTGGACTTGACTATACTGCTGTACTTTGAAAGCAATGGATGTTTCGGTTGCCTGATCGTGAATGTTCCACCCACTGATCACAATCATTATCATAAAATGCATTACCTCGTTTTGTTATCGGCAATCGAGTAATGGTGTAGCAAAAGGTGTAGACTAGAGTGGAGAAAATGAAACCACGCAACCAACACATCTATCTTATTTGTTCTTTTTTTACTTTATACAGTGATGTCCTGCATTTCCTCACCTAATAGGTCATTCAGCAATATTCAGACTCAGACCACTCGTTATGACTACGCAAAGTTTTAGTCCAGTAAAAATATGAAAAAAATCCCTTGACCCCAAACAAATTGCAATAGTTTGTTTTATGACTGGGACTTGTTCTATCGGTGTCAAGGAACATCCCACCCAAAATCCCCCAAAATCTGACGACGGGAAATTACGTAATCGGCATAAATCCAACATGGCCGCCAAAATACTTTTTGAGGTGGTGTATCTCCTTAACAGTTGCTTTTAGGGCCTATAAATGCATTACAAATGTATATAAATGTGATACCAAAGAGTGGATTAAGCCCATCAAAAGCACTGGGGGACGTAGATATGACGTAGTTATGACGTCATAGTGATATTTCGACATGAATATGACATCACTGCCACAAAGAACGCCCAAATCACTAGGTCAACTCACCAGAATCCCAATTAAAGTAGCCTGTGCATATCCTTTATGTGTTATTCATCAATGCAAAAAGTGAACTTTCCGCTATGTGCAGAGAGTCCAAATCTTCTGTGTCAATTGAATGTTCCTGCATGTGCCTTCTTGGCATTCCCCACAAGCACTGGTACATTCAAGTCCATGTTTTCTGCAAACACATTGGTTGTTGTCGCAGAGTCCCTTTGCACAGACATACGTCATCTTCATGAGTGATTCTGGTGCTGGTAACGAATCCATTGTTTTAGGATAAAATGAAACGTTCTTTAAGGTCCAGCCCCATTCCTCTGGTCGAACGTCATTTAGTTTTCCCACCCAGGTTTGAACTTGGTGGTAAACAAGGAATGAACGTCATTTGACAAGTGTCAGATGCTGGTGAAGGCTGCGAGCATCAATATTAGTTATTTACCAACCACTTTGTTTATGAACCGCTTTTTCCGCAACATATCCAATGGGTGAGGTCAAGTCTCAGGGTTTACTCAGAGTTAACCCTGAATATTTACCCCAGGGTTACTCAAACTTTACCCTAACCCCAAGACTTGACTTCATGACGTGAGTAAAGTTTACTTCGAGTAAACTCTGAGTAAACACCTAATTTGCATAATACTTTACTTTATCNGTAAGCCTCGACAACCGCCTGTTGTCAAGTTCACGTAAGTTCCGATGATTAGACGATTCCACGATCACTGTTTGTTTATACTCTCTACAATCATCAGCCGTGAAAGTGCAATTCTTTCTCTTAGGCCCCTATTACATAGAAGTATACGGTATACGAAAACGCCGGTAAACAACGGCTTCACGGTCGTGAATCCGTTTGAAGCCTTTGTTAACCGGCGTTTTCGTATACCGCATACTTCTATGTAATAGAGGCCTTATGGTTTAAAAATCATCAACGTACGTACGTACATGTGTACATACGTACGACGTAGGCCTATATATCGATGAATCTAACTGGTCATTTTGATCAGTCGTCAAAATCTAGGCTTGCATTGGACATTTGGTTTACTTGCATCTGCATCAATCCCAAATGGTATTATTAGCTGTGGTTACACTACATAAATCTCCGTGCTTTCCCCGGGGATTTTGCGGTTACACCTGTAAATCGCCGGGTCTAAATAGACCCGTGTCTGAAATCCCCGTGCTTATTAGCCCCAGCGATCTCGAAGGGGCAACGCCAGGGCTATTTAAGCACGGAGATTCTATGTAGTGTAACCGCAAAATCCCCGTGTCTATTTCTAGTTCCACGCACCCCGACAGACGGCGATGCAAATTGATGAGTGAAGCGCATGCGTATAGGCTATTCCACGCCTCCAGCAGCCACTTAATTATGCAGAGTTGCCTACATGCAGGGCCCCTATCGCCGGGATACGGAACTTATTACCAATCGCACTTTTAGTAGTGTAACCGCTCGCCGTGTCAACGCCGTGTTTTTTCTGGTTCGGAAAAACCCCGTGTCTCAAAAACCCCGGGGATTTTGGATAGGTGTAACCACGGCTATTACCATCTTGTACGAGTGACGGTCTGGTGCACTCCTAGGATGACCGTTGATCTTCATCGTGATGGGCAATTCGCCTGAATCGGCCCATTAGTAAATAAAGTGGAAGAAAGATGCGAGTAGATTGGTCTCTTTATAGCGCGCAGCGCGGCGGCGGCGAAGCCGCCGCGCGAAGCGCTTTTAACACAACACGCGCACGCGAGAGAAAATTACCCAGAATTCATTGCGAATCTATACCGTGAGTTTCATTCGAGTGGCACAAATATGGCGCCCAAAACACGCTATAACCATAAACGCTGTAACGTTCTCACGGTGAGAGAGACATTCCAGACCCGATGGAACAAATTCAGCGTTGTTACTAAACTTATCCTTTCTCCGTTTGTACCTCTTATATTCAATAAAGTGCCCACTATATTTCCAAAATACTTTCAATACACTTTCGATTGTTTTAATGAACGGATTTAAGTGAAAAACGATGATTTAAAAGCGCGAGTGGTTCCACAGATCGCCGCCATTTGCAATGCGGCGTTGCTAAGCGTGACGTCACAATCTTTCCAAGTCTCACTACACAGTTTGGTGTACGTCTCACAGTAGGTCTCACTGAACTGTTTTGGTGGGAACATATGGCACTGGCATTTCTGGTACTGCGCCCTAGACTTTACCAGGACTAATTATCAGGCCAGGGGCCTGGGGGTTTCCCCCAGAAAGGGGGGGTTCGGGGGGTCTCCCCCCGACCGTGCGCTGCTGCGCGCTCACATGTCGTTGGACATTTTCATATTAGCCGATATTATGACTATCCATGTACACTTGGCATGAGGCAACACGTGAAGAGTGACTACAGCGAGAAAGTTCCATTCCCAGTGTTAGTGCTACGTTCCCACTAGCGTACGGTCCGTTAAAGGACCACAGTTCGTATTGCTTCCCAATCCTGCGTTACACCTACCCGCGTTAAGGGAGACCTCTATTGACGACTTGGTAAACTACGCATGCTACTACGTGCATTGTAGTGTAATCATACATTCTCCAACACTGGGGCGAAAGGCTTAACTAGAGTATTGGAGAACGGGTACCGGTGGCGCCGGCTGTCGACAGAAAGTGGCAATACCGTGGTGCTTTAAGCCCAGGTCACAATGTGGCGACTTAGGCGGGCGAATCCCCGCGAACTAGAATGAAATGGTCCATGGACCATGTGCTCACCCCTTTGGACATAATTATGTAATGACAGAGAGAGGTATGTTCATGGTCCATGGACCATTTCATTCGTCACGATTGGCCATTCGTGGCTGATCGTGGAATATTTGTTTCCTTCTCTAAAGTTTCACGTTTGGATATACTACATGTAGTGGAAACAGTCGATACACTCGAACACTCGGTGCGGCATGCACCAACGAAGATTATCTTGAACTCAGGTTGAGTCACAGCTTTTCAATTGTTCAGGTTTGCCAGGGCATGATGTGACAATGGAAAAGTACTCATTCGGAGACTCAGGTTATTTCACTCGGTTGTTGCTCCCTGGGAAAAGGTGCGACGTATAGGAGATAAGTCTGAATGACCCTGTTTTGAGATGATGGTGAGTACTGCCAAGTAAGACTAGGCTAATGGTGGAAATCAGCCAAGAGATGGCAGATGGTAGCTCCACTTCAACTGATACTCAAAGGACAAACAAATCAACATAACTGATAGGGCGCAGACGAGAGGAACCGGAATAACGCTTGATTTACCGGCCTTTTTATTTCCATGTGTACCCGTCTGTAGACACAGTATAGGCGATGACTAAATAAACAACGGATGATTCGGAACCAGAATATTTGATGAGGGACTCGCAGCTGAACTATCATGGTACGAGCTCCTGAGACAAGTATAAGGCAACATGGAATTCTTAGCGGTGCTTCACGTAGACTCATGAATATTTGACCGATAACGACCTACATGTAGATTTACATTCCATTCCAGTCCTATCAACTGACTTTCCATGGGATTGTACATTTGTGTAGAAAAAGTAACAGAAGATGCGCTATCTAGATGTTACGAAAAGCCTTTCTCGTAATAGCCCCAAAGGATTAACGATATCACTCATCAGTCATTGTCTAAAGATTACAGAATGGAAAACTAGGCTGAAATGTATTGGACATTCTTTTTCTTTACCTCTATGCCTTTTAGGGAACAAAAGAAATTGAATCAGACGAACAACATATTAACGGGCTGACTCACAATAAGAATATTTTTAACCGTCTAAATTATGGAAGAAAGGGTTTTTACACGTACGGCTCCACCCCCGCGCATGGAAGGAACGACAGCAACATTAGGGCTGTTGCGCTGTGATCTCATAGCTGAGAAAACGTTGGGCGGCGCTGTAGTCGCAACGATGACCTGAATCGTACTGATACAGAGACGTTGCGAAAGTAAGTGTTAGTAAGTTTTAATCTGCTGCTACACCTGATCGGTAAAATCGTATAGTATTCGGCGAAGATGACGCCATGAACAAGGATATATTTTTAGGCCGCGTTGTCCGACATCCGGACGCCGGACACACGCTGTATGAATGATATGGATTCCATTCCATGGATTCCGAGGCATTCGGTGTTCTGAGATGGCACGAGGTAGTTGAAACTGTTGCTCAAATTCGGCGCCATTGTGAATCGAAGTGGGCAAGTTCTGAAATAACATCTGCAGGAATGTGGGGCAACTGATGGAATCGCACATTTTTGAAAAAAGAACGCATTATACATGTATAGGCTGAAAAAATCAAATGCCGACGAAAAATTTTTGAACACAGAGCAACGAGGATACAGCGCTAGTACAATGCATTTTCTTGTTTTTTTTCAGTAGGCCTAGGCCTGTAGCTTTGGTTGGCCTAGTGGATAAAAACATTTTGAACGCCTGGAGAAACTCACCCACACGAGATTCATCTGACATTATGATGTCATTTCTTCTTTCTTTATTGCTGCATTATCTCTATTTGTCAAGATGGCAAAGGCACGAAAGAAAAGCACGTATACCCTGCGGGTTAGGATCGACTCAATAAACAACCACGCAACCGCTCACAGGCAGGAAATGATATCAAACATATCCTCCATCTTCATATATACATAGTGAGGGTTTTTCTTGACATGAGACAAAACGCCCCAAGAGAAAATGAAAGCGTTTAGGCTACGTATACATGTACATGATATTGTACAGTAAACCGAAACGTTCTTACTGCAGTGCATCAGTTGATAAACTGCCCCTTTAACTTATAAGAACTAATCTCCTCTTGAGAGAAGACTGATAGTTTGTTGCTGATCGCTCTCTCTCTCGAGAGAGAATTGAAGACAATGATGCCTTTTGTCCGATATCTGCAGCATTAGTAGAGATACCACTTGAAGGGTTGCTCTCTGAGAGTAGCGCTAGAATGCTTTCATGTTGAGAAGCATTCTTCAGTTTCTCTCAGTGCATTTCAAAGTAAGTAGTGTCCACTACGTTTTGTTGGCTCTCGAACAAAAACTATTGGACGGATTTCAAAGTTTGTGTTTTAACGAGGGCAAAAAAACCTAATTCGTCCACCAAAATGATAAGTAACATGATAAATACATGAACATGTATTTGTGAAATTTTGTCGAAATCCGTCGAGTAAGTTTTGCTGCAAAGTACAAAACGTCGTTGGGAATTTACTTCTGAAATGATTGTATGAAGTATTGAAAACAGCTCGCTTTATTATCGGACCCCGCCAAGCCTTTTGGCAAAATATTATTTCAGAAAGGTGAGTGTATTTCCAATTTGAGAGAACTCTCCACCATGAAAGCCCAATAACAGATGGATTAGAAGTTATCTGTGTCGCCAATCATGAGCATTGTGAAAGAATATTCTATCGGTCCGATAGATCACAAAGTGATTTAATAACTACAAACCTGTCTGCTGTACATTTATTTGCACTGCGGAATCTGCAAACTGTAAATGCCATTCGCAATATCTGTTATGCAGATTTAATTGGAGTAATCAACAACGTTATCACTGTGCCCTGAGATAGTACCAGGGCGGATCCCACTTCCGTATACATTTCAGCTGGTGTCGAGGAGGAAAGGAGATAAAGATGTCGATGGGATTGTCTGCTGCAAGTAAACTTAGAATTCCCACAGATGAAGTGGGAATTTAAGTTGCATCAACTGCATTTGCATTTTCTGGAAGGTAAAATCAACATTGTGCAGTGACACCAACACCACCGTGACAGTCATAGACTTTTGCAAAGGCGGAAGATTTGTGCTAAGAGAAAAGCACGACATGTGATGAACAAGGGAGATTTCCGAATGGCAATACTGGGAGCACCAGTTTGGTTCGCCTGGGCCTAAATCGGGACCCTAGCTCACTGCCTCAATAGGTGTCACTATAGTGGTTAAAACTACTGAAATGAAACTGACATCCCGGTTCTCTGATCAATTTCCTTGACAAAAGGCGTCTATTGTATAGGACTGGGTTTCGGTGTGCTGCCCTCTATTTTTCATGTCATACAGTTTTTTTGTTTTAGGACCAATACCTACGTCGCCGCACGGTTCGACAACAAAACGCCAATGCTAAAAACCAACATGCAAGTAAGTTAACCATCCTATCTGCTGATGTGCCCGTACGCGAGGTAAATCAGTTTAACATTTACTATCAAACGAAGGATGGTCTTTGAAAAGGACACATCTGATTAATGCGTGGGTTTTCGTCCCGGGGTTAAAACAAGTTGAATCTGAGTAGTTTGCTAATCGCCTATTCCCGATGTAAGGCCTTTCTCTATTTCAGACCGTTGCTAAGGTTACAAACACTTTGGGGAGGGTGTAGATTTTCATTGAGATTGGCTTAAATTGTATCAGACAATGTATCGGGTCACCATTGACAACAACTCCAGTTAAAGTTAATCCTGGTTGGTGTATATGACGTATTCCTAAAATGAAAAGTGGGCTCGATTATTTAACACTGCATTTGGCGTTGATTTTAAAATATTACGGAGGTTTAGAAATCAAACGATAAAGCATAAACTTTACGACAACGTTATTTTTCATACCACATTAACCAGATTTTATATAGAATTTTCGGTACAAAAATAACGTTGTCGTTAACGTTTACGTTTATCGTTTGATTTCTAAACCTCCCGAGTGAGCTGCGTGCCAAATATGCATTTTAGCTCTATAGACAACACTGGGCGAATTTAATGTTTTTTTAGGAGGAAACCGGGCTGCCTGGCGAAAGTCAGAGAGAGTCCCCCTCTCTGTCACATGAGTACCGACTCCGAAATGGGATCGAACCCAGAGAGGTGAGGCGCCGACGTTTCCATTGCGCCAGACTGATTTAGCCTTGGCACCATCTCCTCGATTTACCAGCCAAAGAGAATTCAAACCCGAGTTTATTGTTATAATAGAGCCAACAGTACTACAGCGCCACCACTCATTCTACCGTTGCTTTGAGGAACTAAATGCAGTGCCGAAGCGAGTTTGATGAAAACGAATGACGCGCCATCTGAAGGCATCTCACTGAACTTATTCTATTGCAGTGGAGTATCTTATTGAGCGATTCTACATGTTGAAACGGGTTGTCATTCAACCTATTATCATGTCCTGAGAATTGTAATTATGGTACTCAAAACGTCGGTGGCGATATCATTGTCAATTTAACTCCAAGAACAGGAGATACGTGATAGAAAGAGTGTCTGGAGAGCCATATGACAACTGAAGGAAAATAACATATGGCGGTCTATAGAAGTACTGCGAGTAATGCGTTTGGTATATACGATAATCTAGGTCGATCGGTCTGTATTTCCGTAGGCCCCTACATCAGTTAGGTAGGAGAAAGTAAGAAGACACAAGTAGGCCTTCCGGTAATCGAAGTGATTTGATTCTGGTTGGGCTTCTGATGCTACAGGATTGCATGATCTCTTCCCACGTAAGATGATATTACATGTAGAAAGGTTATAACCTCCAGCTACCGGTCGTAACACATACTTGCACATGTTGCTTTCGTAAATGAACCTTTGCATGTAGCGGGTATACATGTGGGTAGACTTACCTGTAAGCAGTGGCCAAGAAACAGTAGAATCGGCATCAAAATAAAACCTGTTGATAGAAGCGAAAGCTAAAACTGACACAACATCACAGATGAAGGCCAGGTCGGAGTCATTATTCGCTGATATAGGTGTAGGCTTATATATGCACTAGCAAGTTACCCGTACTACTATACGGTTGTGTTGTCGGGAGGGTGTTTTTATTGGAGCACCTGTATTTTGCAGAATTTTGTGGAATGAATACAGCGAATAAGGTTATGCAGAGGTCATGAATGAGGAAAGCCTTTCCAACACTATCCAGTAATCTCATTGTCACTTTGTCACTTGGCATGCCAGCTGCATGGTATACTTCTGCCAGTCTGAAGGAGTTCATCACTGCACTGTTTCTCTGATAAGAGGAGTCTGCATCTAGGCCATTCCACTGCCTTTGTAACAGGAACGGGGTCACACAGTCAGCAAGTCGAGACAATTGGGGGAATCCCTCCACAGTGCAAAAATAGAATTCCAGGTCACCAACGGATTTTCCTGTCAAAACCATCTTGGAACCAATTTTTTCCCGGTTTTTATTTGCTATAAACACAGACTGATACCTGGCCTACACATCACATCACCATTCATTACTTGGATGATGCCCAATNCACCGTAGAAATTGGCCAAAATGTCTGTTTTTACTCGCCGTACGGTCGCCGTACGGGCCCCGGAGTGGATATGTGACCTAGGCTTTAGTTGGCTTGTAAGTCCTCAAAGGTGGGCAAAATGTGGTTGCTTATCACAAACCTGTGACACGCCGATGATACATGTAGCAACGAAAATGCGAAAAATTGTTGAAGGCAATATTCATCATGGACGACATCAAGTGGCGGAAGTGAACGAAATTGGTGCTGAATAAGGGCGTAATGCTTCGAGCACCGAATGAGAAGAACGCTTTGGACCTAGTCCTCAAAGCCCATTCATCTCCGCGACTTTTGGTAGGCCTACCTTCGATCAGCATGGAAAAGATTAGGAAGCAGCCAACTAGTTGCCGACCTGCAAGTCCCGCGCAGCCTTTGTAGATGAGGTCTCCAGGCCAAAAGCAGAACCAAAACCAAGCTCACAGCTGAGAAGATCGCACTAAAGATTTCCGCATTTGTTTACCAGCAATTGATTGATCGCCACCAATCGAAGTCGTTCAAAATGTAATCACCGTTACCTGCGCTGGCTAAGCATAGATAGATTTTCAATGTGAATCATCAGCTACTACGTACTGAGCTTATCGATTCCGTGGTTTTCTAATTCCATACCGGTAGATACTACAGTTTCTTGATGGGTAAATCATCTGCGTTGGCCAGAAAAAAACACGACTCGATGAGGTCAGTTCCTGTTATAGCGCGTGGTTTGTTTTATTTGTGAACGGTCTGTGGCAGAGACAGGGGCCCTGAATTAAGAAGTTACCCTGTTGAAGTGAAATATCTTTGGAGACTTTTCAGTGACAAAGATTCAATGATGATGAACTCCGTCTCTACTCGCCATGGGACCCTTTCGGCCATAATTCAATGACATCAACGAAACTCCTATCTTTCGTCATGAACAATCCGGTCACTTCACCTTCGGAGGACGCCGGCTGAATGAGTGGAGGCAGTAGTAGGCTAAGTGACCGCCGGCCTTGATATTTCGAGATGGTCTTTCGTCGTGATCATGCAGTGTCGCCTTCTCGCACCCAGAGTCTTCAAAACCGGTCCCCTTATCACACTTGGTTCAGGGATTGGTATTGGGGGAGGGGTGCGACATAAATGACCTGAGATTCCCAGGCCATGGCAGTGTCGTACGTGATCAATGGTGGTGGGCAAATGGGGTGTCATGTCAATTCAAAATGGTGGGAGACCTGGCTGCATTCTTGCCCTAAACAGTGACAAGAGCATGGGCATACACGCCAGTCTCAATCCTCGAAATATTTGCCTACACCAACATGCCGTAGATGCGTTAACAGTGGTATGTTGGCTCATGCCTTACTACAGAACATGCTTAGAAACACGTATACTTACACAGTTATCCCGTACCAGCATGCACAGCAGCGAAAATGCAGCACCTACACATCCAAGTCTTTCCCTCAGACGGTAGGATCGAAGGCAGACGGTAGACTGATGACGTCACACGTTTCGGCACCGTTCGTCCCGCCATCGATTGAAGAACTCTGCAATTATTTTACTCTCTGTGAATGTTCATCACATGAAGATTTATATCGATGTTTACAAAATATCACACTGCAGACTTAGTGTTTGTGCCAAATGTGTACATTCGGTGTGCATTCACTGTTCATACAAGCCTTTCTCAGCCAGCTGCATATACCATGTATTGTACTTGAAGAAGGAGCAGCCATATCCAATAAGAATAATATTCGGCTTCATCCAGTGTGTCAATTATTTTCTCTAAAGGACAGAGTCGCATGATGTACATGCACCTACATGTACAGTACATACGTGTACAGGCACTTCTTGGACGGTGTCCCATATCACTGGACAACACCGAAAACGGTTTTCCTATGCTCATCCGGTGAAGATATTGTAGATACATATACACATGTAGTTTTTGCGTTTAGAGCATCCGAAAAAATCGTCGTCTGATATACATGTACATGTATTTGCCATTTTTGATTAATATTTAAAACCAGAGATATTAGTGTCAGTTACAGCCGGCACGATATTTTTAGAAAGTGTCATAAATGGTAAATACGGAAATATCGTCGACTTTGTAAAGTCGTTTCAGACTTAAATTATCATCATTTGAGAGATACACTATGATATCTCCTCGAGTGCTAACTTCAGCATTGAGTGTGTAATGTCATGTCGTCCTCTTTACCAGCGTCCAAGGAATTTATTGGTCTGGATTTGATTCTTCAGTGTGAGTAATCCAAAAAAGATGGATTTTCCTGTCGCCCAGACGCCGACGACGTTCACATCTGAGAAGGTCACGGATTGGAGCACGTTCTACAAAACAGTCCTAGCACTGTCTGATATCATAAACAGGTACCTTCTTGGAGCAATCGTTATTTTCGGCATTTTTGGAAATGTTCTTTCCATTGTTGTCTTCAGTCGCGTAGGGAGACGAGATTGCACAACCACGACGTATCTCCTCCCTCTCGCTGTTGCAGACGTCGGATCCCTTCTCTACGGTTTATGGTCCTGGATCCGCACAGGCATCAACACATTTTCGGACGGCTATTACTACATGGAGGATTTGTTTTCAGTTGAAGCTACGGTGGCCTGTAAGATGATACGCTACTTCAACAGAACTCTCACGTGTATATCGTCGTACATCATCGTTGCCTACACGTTAGAACGTTGCATTGGCGTCTGGTTCCCTTTGAAAGTTAGAATTCTGGTAACAACGTACAGGCGTCGCTGCATCATTATATTCATTTTCATATCCATGTTAAGTCTCAACGTGCCAGTGCTCTTCTACTACGAAGTTTTCAGCTGGACCGAATCAGAGGACCCCGTGTGTTTTTTCTTTGACCCAAAGATGGCCGCATATGAAATGTTTGTCATAGTCGAGATTTTTGACGTGCTTCTTCCCTACAGCATCCCTTGGGGAATAATATTCCTCGCAAGTTTCCTTATTATATTTCGGGTGTGGAGATCACGAGGTGAAATCTCGTCCACAGGAAAGAACAGAGCTGAGGTACAAGGTTTGTTGAGCCTTCTCCTGGTCGCCTTACTATACCTGGTGACGACGTTACCTTATTCTGTCATCTGGGGTCTGAGTAGCAATATCACATATCTACACGTTGAATACTTTTTCCTTATCACAGCGCAAGACTATAAAGCCTTTTTGAATCTAGGACTGACTGCCACATCTATTTCCTTCGCGAATCATAGTTTTAATTTCGTTATTTACGCCTGCACACTGAAAGTGTTCAAAGGCGAACTGAAAAAGATGTTCATGTGCAGAAAGACGTTATTTAAAAAGCGATACATTGGCTGAAATGTACACCCGTCCGGTTCATCATTTCGTTCATTTACATCAACGACAGTGTCCTCGGCGGATGTTATCCGAAGTCTCGTACCCATTCACGATCGAGGAATGGCAGGGTTGCTTAAGGGGTGGGCCTACAGTATGTATCATTAGGCCCACCGGTTCCCAGGTGTGGTTCAGGCTTTGGCCAGCAGATGGCTTTATTGATTCCTTACTGGATTTACCGAACGATATGAACAAGAGTCCGTATTCCAGAAGCCTCCTTAACTCTAAGGTACACTTTATGCTTTTGTATTCTGCCCTGCAAACAATAGCTAAAGGTAAACCTTAGAGTTAAGGAGGATTCTAGAATACGGCCCAAGAATTTAAGGCCCGTATTTTAGAATGCTCCTTAATATAAAGGAGTTCTTGAAGCTATTGTTCTGAACAGGAAAACAATAGCCTTGAGCAACTCCTTTACGCTGAGGAGCATTCTAAAATACGGGCCTGATACTCGTGTGTCATAAAATACGGGCCTGATACCCGTGTGCCAGGGCTGAGGCTTGTGAGGCAAGCATTGATAAGCCTGGCTGACACAAAATACAATCCACAACGTTGCTTTAATACCTCAAGAAAGAGGATTTTGAAAGACGGCGGGGATGCCTGGTCTCGCTGATGCCAGGAATGTACATGTAACTTGGGTATACTGCTGATATGTTCCTAAAAATACAGAAGTTTGTCGGGGCCATGCTGTGTCCGACAATAGGTATCACCGTGGGGCATCCGACAAGCGAGTGTGCAGGACACGAGTGCTATATGATTGGTGCAATGGGCGTGTAGAGGAGACCACATTTCAATGCCAGTTATATTGAAGATCTCTAGGCCAGTCAATCAGATCTAGGATAACATGTGTTACATACCCGAATGAAACATAATGTTTCCCGAAATGTGATTGGCTGTCGAAGTGACTCTGGAACTTATCGACAAAATTAATGATGTGTTTTATAGATACCCCGGGTACAGGTTTCAAATGTTAGATATCGAAACGTTTGACACATCGGGTGATTTTAAAACATCACTCTTAGAGGACTGATAAGTCATAACTATTCATCAAAATGTCCAACGACGATCAGAATGCTTTGATATCTCTTCGTAGATTTATTAGATGTCATAATTTTGAGTTGGACTTAAAAGTTGTGGTCGTTTTGAAGTTCCCACAATATGAGACATTGAATTCCTGATGATCCGTACCTAGTCACTTTCATGTTTTCCGTGAGTCTTCTCATGTATCAAGGAAAGAAAGTCATGGGTCCAGGATCCTGTTGTGGTGCATGCCCTTCAAAGAGGTCCCCAGAGGCGCCACGCTTTTTCAGACCGTCGCGTGTTTGCTTTGAAGAAACCACTTGGCGCTGACATATTTGCTGCAACGAAAAAACGCTGACAGCAGATTTGCGCGGTCAGTCAAACACCATGACCAACATACACAACTAACAGAGCGTGCACCATACCCAACTGTACTGTATTCCCTGCAATAAGTGCGAATTCGGTTTCCCGCCGCGGCCACTTATTGCAGGGAATACAGTAATTGAGTTTGGAGCACGCTCTCTATTTCCTTTCGCCCAAGCGGACACAAGAGGATAAATAAATAAATAACGCCACACCGACGAGAACAATGAAACAGTGACCATACACTCGGCCCCAGTGTGTATTCGACGTCCCGGTCTCCTACACACTGGCACATTTGGGGCTCAAAAGCCGGTAACACCACTAGATGGCACTCCACTGGGCTCCAGCCAATCACCACGCTTTCTCACTCATAATTCCCGCGGAAATTACTTCCAGGAAAAACCCAACCTCGTCCCCAGGGGTATAGTTCGCTCAGACAACCTTGGGCCACTCGCCATATTGTCAGAAAGCGAACGAAGTTGGGAAAACCCAAGGACCCGTGCTGCCACCACGCGGTCTTCACGACTGTTAATCTCTAAAGCCTCGTTTATGTCGCCCTTACGTACAGTCAGAACTAGTTGGCAACTGATAATCGGCGCGTAGTTGGAACTAATTAGTCACAACTACAAGGTGACATAAGCTCTCGGGCGTCAGCGAGTAACTGGTTGCCAACTAGTTGCAAACTAAAAATATCCAGATCCTGAAAGTCGCACATGTTCAACTTACTTAAAATCAAAAGAAATCTGTGTCGACATAAGCACTCAAAAGACGGCGATAAACTAGTTCCAGGTAGTTGCGACCGATCGGTATTTTTCTAGTCGGTGGCGACATAAGTTATCAGTTGCAACCAGTTGACGCTATTTCTATCACAGCGTAGGGCGACATAACCGAGGCTTAAAAGAGCCAGACGCGGAGTGTGATTTACCGAAGGGGTGAGCCCGTAGCGTCTGGCAAGCGAGACTACAGTGACCAGTGCTCTTAGAGGCCTAACTGTAACTCTTTTCCGAAGTTCCGAAATCATGCAGACACAGTTTGATTTAGGAGTGTCTCACTTAAAGGAGCACGGCATTCGATCTCTTACCGGTATTTTGACTGCCGAACTGGAGGGAGCCACCTAGCGGCAGCAACACGCACTAAAAACCCATTACACAATGTACTTAGTACGTCGCGTCCATTCGCCCACAACGTAGTTAGTCCCCGGGGTTCAGTGGAAAGTGGGCGCACGGCGATAGTGGCGCCAGCTGTCGGGAAAAGTGGCAATACCGAGCTCATTTAAGCTACGTCACGACAAGTCAATGCATCTCCTTGTTACACCTGGACAACCGCCTCAACTCATCCTTAAATGTTTTAAGTGTGCATGCATATATGACGAAATTAAAACTATGGTTTGCAAACGAAATTGACGTCGACATCAATCCGAGATCGAAGAAAGCTTTGTAATCGTTTTCAGAGTTCAAGAAGACATATCGAACCTGAAGATACACGATGTTGCTGCTCAGACCCCAGATGATGGAATATGGTAATGTCGTGATCAGGTACAGTAGGGCTACAAGAAGGAGACTGAACAAACCTTGCACCTCAGCTCTATTTTTTCCTGAGGACGAGATTTCCCCACGTGACCTCCAAACGCGAAGGATAATGAGGGTACTTGCTACAAATATTATCCCCCAAGGAATGCTATAGGGAAGAAGAACGTCCAAAATCTCGACCAAGAAATATATTTCGTATGTATCCATGTTTGGACCATAGAAAAAACACACGGGGGCCTTCGAATCGGCCCAAGTATGGATCTCGTAGTAATGGAGAATTGGTGCATTTAGACTAAAGATGGAGACAAAAACTAGTGAAATGATGAAGCGACGCCTAGCCGTTGTAACCAGGACTCTGACCTTTAAAGGAAACCAGACGCCAATGCAGCGTTCTAACGTATAGGCTACGATGATGTATGACGATACACAGGTCAGCGATTTATAAAAGTAACGTATCATCTTACAAGCCACCGTCGCTTGAATTGAAAAGTGGTCTTCCAGGTAATAGTAGCCGTTCCAGTGGTTGTCCAGGCCTGTGCGGATCCAGGACCACAAACCGTAGAGAAGGGATCCAAGGTCTGCGACAGCGAGGGGGAGGAGGTATGTCGTGGTTCTACGGTCCTTTCCTCCCACCCGGCTGAAGACAACAATGGTAAGAAAGTTACCGACGATACCGAAAATAACAACTGCACCGAGAAGGTACTTGTTTACAACATCTGATAATGCTTGCATTACTTGGTAGAAGACGCTCGCTTCTGCCCGTGCCACCTCTGGTGAGAACGTCGTCGGCGCTGGAACAGCACTTGCCGGTGATTGAAATGCCATCTCCACTGTTCGGCGTATGCAACCCACGTTTAATCTGTATGATATGAAGTCAGGTGAAGGATGTCACTGCTCTCAACTTCGAAACGACAATGGCTGTTGTTTTGCCAATCCAGCACAGTCACGTTCTCAGCCTTCCCCTACCTATGCCCCATCACACTGAGCTAGTTTTCAGTACGTTCTTAAAAATGTTGCCGAACGGGCTCAAACTGTGTGCGAACGAAGTACGTAGTGGCAATTTCATGGACAGGCTCGGACGGGAAGGGTACTGCAGAACTTCGAAGCATTATTTGGCCAACGATACGTTAACACGTTCTAGCCCGTTTTACGATTTTTTAGGACG
>NMRB01000134.1:590550-621365 GCA_002633025.1 Notospermus geniculatus
CTTCAGCTAGGCGCCGCCACTTTAACGTTAATCACCATTACGAGGTATTGAACCTGGGTTTTCCCCGGGGTTTTCCCCAGCCATGCTGGGCTGCCTCTAGAGGCCCTTTAAGAGAAAGTTCAAAGTGATATTATCTCAGTTCTGGGTTTGAAGCGTTGCGTTATTGAAGACATGTACACATGTCTACAGCGGGATCGTGATTTTGAGAGACCTCCGCCTGGAAGACACCGCTCCATTGTGAGGACACCAAACTTCGGGACTTTTTACAATACCTTTTCGTAAGAGGAGCCCGCAGGCGAAAAAAAATGAAGTAGTAGCTGAATATGACAAGCCAGAGAAACTGACTAAATACATGTAGGTGGTGCTGACGGACGACTCAATCTTGACGCTAGAGGCGCTAGCGCAATCCTGCATGACCAAAGTCTTTTAAGATTTTTTGTGTGAAATATCTTCACAAATTTCGGCCTGGGCACATTGCATCACATTATTATGTAGCATTGCTGAGCAGGTGTTCATTTTGGAACTTTTCATAGAAGTTTTGTGTAATTGCAGGTTTTAAAGCGTGTTGTGCATCAGTGGTGTGCATTCACTGTACATTCAGTGTTTGTTGTTGCCCTCTGGGAAAGAATGGCCGACTTTAGCAAAGTGTCTATTACAAAAATCCTCTAATGTATCACAATAGTGATTTAGAACGAATAAATTCAATTCAAATTCTAATTCTAATTCTAATTCTAATGACGAAGACTGACAGTGCAATCACCCAGAGGTACATTCGGTGGAATTAGAAAAATACATAGGCCTATGACTGACACCGACCCTAAACCGAAGAATGATCTAGTCCTAACCCCTAACCCCTAACAATCCCTTTGAAAAACCCTTTTGTACCTCTAGGCGATTGCATTTATCATCTAGCACACCGGTAGTTGTGAATAAACGCCATCTGTCGCAGCAAATTTCTAACTGTATCTCAAAAAATGTTCATTAAAGGGCCTCTAGAGGCAGCTCGCTATTAGGCTACTATCAGTACTGCGACTATACAACAGGTGGCGCTAGTAACCATGAACGCAGATCAGATTTTGACATTGATGAAATCTTCCTTCAAAAATGATGCCCAAGTTGGATCCTCATGCCACCAATTCTGTGTTAGTAATCATATCAATATGCACTAAAAAGCTGCCTCTAGAGGCCCTTTAACTTACCTCAGAAACCGTCCCAAACTTGCTGTGATATTGGTAAATCCTAGTGATTTACGAATACGTAGTGACCAAGGATGTTAACGAAGCCCCTGGTTGAGTCATAATGGCTTAATCGAGTGGCGTAGGCCTACATAAACCCGAGTTCTTTATTTACATTAACAAAGTTGACATGTACTATTATATGATTGCAACAATCGTCGTGACTCCAGAAAAGGCCATGGTGGCCTATCATTCTAGGACAAATCGTGCCTGATTTAATCGACAGGGTAGCACGGATTCTCTTGATTTCTGGAGAAACACCCCCAAGTGAGACACACACTCACGCCAAACAAAAAGATCAAATTACTTTCTAAGAATGAACTCTCTTGAATAAAACCCTTGAATAAATTGTATTTTTCAATCAGTTTTGCAGGTGAACAAACATATATATACCTCTGCATTCAGGTCGCTACTATTAAATTAGATTATACCTGTTCAAATCGATCATCATCGACTTATCATTTTTATTCGTGACTATCGTGTTGACACCAACTTTTATTTTTTCGCAGCTCGGATGCGCTTGTCCAATTATTACAACTGCCCAGCATGAAATATGCAATTATTGAGCAATAACATATTCATTGTTGGTGATATTGCTTATCCGAGCTCTCATACAATATTCGCCAATATCATTAATGTCGATATATAGATAACTAGATATCCAATTTCTCTTTAATTCAGAATTCAGAGAATGTTTGATTGTTCTGTCAAAGATGACAATGCGAATAAATGTTTCATTCGTGCCACCAAAACTGTTAGAAATATATGTCTGCCTAAAGGCAGTTTTGTGAAACGAATCGAAAAATACTAATTGAATGTTGGTATACAAACAGCAATAAATTCTTCAACGCACGAGCTGCACTTTTTGTTATACTTTGAGAAGACACGTCCCTTTCATTTAAACCCGTTTACATGTAGCTGTGCCCTGATTGTGGCCTAGGGATCCTCTCACATTTTACAGGCATTTCAACTGATGTTCTTTTATGTCAAAAATTTCATTATATTTTCTGATTGTTCAATAAAGATTATAATGTGAGTTTATTGCATTTTAAGCCGCAGGCCCTGAGTAATCGTATGGATCATTCGACCGTGTATGGCGGCAAGGGTATACTCCACGTGAGAGTTTTCTCGTGCAAGTTGGCTCTCTATGGGCAACTCAGCTGTAGATTAGCGATAGACAGTTGTTTGGGTCATTGGTCTCAGCGTAAGCCTTAAGCCTCGCTTATGTCGCCCTTACGTACAGTCAGAACTAGTTGGCAACTGATAATCGGCGCGTAGTTGGAACTAATCAGTCACAACTACTAGGTGACATAAGCTCTCGGGCGTCGGCGAGTAACTAGTTGCAAACTACAAATATCCAGATCCTGAAAATCGCACGTGTTCAACTTCAGCACGTTTTACTTAAAATCAAAAGAAATCTGTGTTGACATAAGCATTCAAAAGACGGCGATAAACTAGTTCCAGGTAGTTGCGACCGATCGGTATTTTTCGAATCGGTGGTGACATAAGTTATCAGTTGCAACTTGTTGACGCTATTTCTATCACAGCATTGGGCGACATAAGCGAGGCTTTACAGAAACCAAATACTGATGAACTACCCATTGAGGTCCAACTCGCGAGAAAAAACTCACACGTGGAGAAGCGCCCTAGCCCATCTATTTTTGAAGGATGAGTACAGAACAGGAAATACAGACGGAGGAACAAGGACACGGAAGTATAAGGCACTTAGACATGTCAGTCTTTTCTGGAGTTCTATACTGAAAAGTGCCTGTCGAGGAAGACCCTGGTTGGGGTCGAAAATTTGCGAAATTTTGGAAGTTGACTTCCTATATATCATCAGACATGTCAGAATAAAGTCAAACTCCACTCACCTGTACATTTTCCTTATCCCTCGTTCGACTTCCAAGATGGAGCCTGCAAAGAAAATTCGGTATTCCTGTTGGAAAAAATGTCCTTCGATCTTTGCTGGCGATAATATGTCCACCGTATTTCCCCTAACATCTTCTAATACCACGATTCATGGCGCTGCTCCGCGTGAGAGATTCCTCACGTGAGTCAGTTCTTTATGGGCAACTCTACCGCGGCTCTGCTATGCCGACTCAGTCACAGCGGGAAGGCTCTATTTCTGCAAAAATTTGCTAAGGGGCCTTTTATCTAATGTTCACCGCGCACGACGTTGGGGCTCACCAGATGAAATTTCGACTGTCGCTCCCGAACGTTGTGCGACTGAATCGGCATAGCAGCGCCTTGAAACGTATAGGCCGTCGTTCGTGTCATTGGTCTCGGCGTAAAGTCGCAAGGAAACCTGTGAGTGAATTGCCCATTGAGAGCCAACTCATACGAGAAAGCTCTCACGTGGATCAACGCCTTAAAACTAGTATTAACAACTGATGTCTCCTACTCTTACACGAGGTACTCACACTACACGTAGTAATATCCGTGCACTGTAAACAACATGTGAATCACGCAGCCATCATGTTTACACTGGACGAGAACACGTTTTATTTATAGTCAGTGGTCAATTCATTTTGTTAATTGGTGCATCAGCAGCGCCATTTACCTAACTAAGAGTGATTGCAACCAGCTCCCATCGCATTAGCACAAAATGTTGCACAGATAAGTCTATTGAGCGCAAATCGCATCAATCTCTGCAACATTACCGTGCACACTATGACATTCACTGAGTTTTCTTGTCCGGCGATAAAAAATGCTCAGTAATACACATGTTGCGTGCACCAGAAAATGAGACTAGTTCATGAAAGAATGATAATGTTTTTTGATTGGATCACCGATTAGGCGATGAACCATTATTTGTAACCGACGACCAGAAACACTATCGTTATCGCCGACATTTACATGATCAGATTACAGTACGTTGCACAATTGACCTCCCAAAATCCGCGTACCTTCCTAGGACGTGGCGCGGAAGGTAACCTTCAGTTCATCGCGGATGGTACGGGTACGTCACGCGTCTCTGTTGCGTGACGTCGGATGAATGACGTTACGTCTTCACTGCATGCCTTCCATGACGCCGCGCCACATCCTCGGAAGATACGAGGATGGTACGAGAATGACGCTGCATGTAGTACGCGGGTGGTGCGCGCCGCGGAAGGGAGGTCAATTGTGCAACGTACTGTAAGTCTGTTTTTTCGCACCAGATCAAATTTCGATACTGGTCTTGCCGTTAGTGCTCGCTGGGGTGAAGCCTGAGAGGAGCGAACAATATGGGCCGTATTCTAGAAGCTTCCTTTACTATGATCGTCCAATATTAACCAATACTAAAACCGATATCGCCTAGACTGCCGTAGCTGGCGATCTGAGGGCAGACCGCACAGAAAGTCCGATAGTGCTTTCGGTGCCTATCGGCAGTTTAGTTTATGGCAAAATGCGTTATAACTACTGCCGATAGGCGCCGGTAGCACTATCGGACTTTCTGTGCGGTCGGCCCAGATCGCTTGCGATATCGCCTGGTGTACTGCCCCCTTCAGTAGCAAGGACACTATCTCCCCTGTTTCCCCAGTGCCCCCAAAAACTGTGTTATCGCGAATGATATGAAAAATTTCGTTCATCAAATGGACCAAAGGGGCGACGGAATCCCAAACGTCATCTCTACAGGGCTCTGAGTGGAAAATCCAGCATTGACAAAGTTACGTTACTAATCCGACAAGCCTTGGGACGAATAAAGCAAAGGAGCCTAATAATAGAAACAATGCCAGAAACTGCCCTATTGCTGTGACCAGAAACACTATCGTTATCGCCGACATTTACATGATCAGATTAAGTCTGTTTTTTCGCACCAGATCAAATTTCGATACTGGCCTTGCCGTTGGTGCTCGCTGCGGTGAAGCCTGAGGGAGGAGCGAGCATTAGCCTATGGGCCGTATTCTAGAAGCTTCAACTCAAGGTTTACTTTCGCTATTGTTTGCAGGCCAGAATACAAAGGGCCGTATTCTAGAAGCTTCCTTAACTCTAAGGTCTACCTTTAGCTATTGTTTGAAGGGCAGAATACAAAAGCTTAAAGTGGACCTTAAAGTTAAGGAGGCTTCTAGAATACGGGCCAAAAGCTTAAAAAGTGGACCTTAGGGTTAAGAAAGCTTCTAGAATACGGTCCTATGAAACACAAGGTACTATACTGTATGACGCTGTGGCACAAGGCGATCTCGCAAGCGATCAAGGCCGACCGCACAGAAAGTCCGATAGTGCTTTCGGTGCCTAGCTGCCGATAGGCGCCGCCGGTAGCACTATTGGACTTTCTGTGCGGTCGGCCCTGATTGCCACCGACCGAGCAATATCGGCTGTTGACGGCACGTGTGCGCTGGAGTCTTCTCGCAAGCTATGATCGTCCAATATTAACCAATACCAAAACCGATATCGCCTAGACTGCCGTAGCTGGCGATCTGAGGGCAGACCGCACAGAAAGTCCGATCATAGTGCTTTCGGTGCCTATCGGCAGTTTAGTTTACGGCAAAATGCGTTATAACTAACTGCCGATAGGCGCAGGTAACACTATCGGACTTTCTGTGCGGTCGGCCCAGATCGCTTGCGATATCGCCTTCAGTAGGACACTATCTCCCCTGTTTCCCCAGTGCCCCCAAAAACTGTGTTATCGCGAATGATATGAAAAATTTCGTTCATCAAATGGACCAAAGGGGCGACGGAATCCCAAACGTCATCTCTACAAGGCTCTGAGCAATTGAACGAATGGAAAATCCAGCATTAACAAAGTTACGTTACTAATCCGACAAGCCTTGGGACGAATAAAGCAAAGGAGCCTAATAATAGAAACAATGCCAGAAACTGCCCTATTGCTGAATCACATGGGAGTCGATCAGATTCATTCTCTAAGAGCAAATGAACAATGAGACGGTCTAATGCGATAAAAGACGGTTACAATTGATGTAATTAGTGAAATGTACATGACGACTACAGCTCCAACACAATTTATACGATTGGTTCTTAGAGGGTGAGAAGGGCTTTGCCGTTGCTGAGAGTTGGATGAGTGCGTTGCTTTTCCGGGGATTAACTCTTTGTTTAGTGAAAGGACGCGAGTTCAATTGGTGGATCTTCGGATTGGACTGAACGACCGTGTTGTGTTAGCGATATTTGCATGTTTTGCTGACGTAGATACGGACATTATTGACTACTGAAGGGATACGGTCATGGGANGAAGATGAATTACTCTTAATGGTGTGTTGTGCCAACGCCCTTTTCCTAAGTATTTTATCTCCTCGGGCGAATTTCCGCTCGAGCAAAGCTGCAATCTATCAGATTGTAATGACTTATCACACTTTACTCGGCTTTCTGCTGATCATGCTGAGTATGAGTACAGCTCCAAGTGAGATGAAATGAAATTCGGTACCATTATGGTGACAGAAATTCGTCTCTGTTGTTCGCCGCTGTATCTGGCAGTATTATGTAAGTGCAAAACGGTCAACAGGCGTGGAAGAAAAAGGTCTTCAGGAAAAATGTCCTGGAAACAAAAGATCCTACTGTGACACTTTAATCTCCGGCGATTGGTTTTTATTGTCACACACCTAATTTGGCAGTATTCAAAAATAAAGACATCATCTCATGGATATTTTTACATGTATTTTTGGTTACAAGTGTGGAATTAAAGCTTGAAGCTTCCTTAACCCTAAGGTTTACTTTAGCTATTGTTTGCAGGGAAGAATACAAACGCTTAAAGTGGACCTAGAGTTAAGGAGGCTTCTAGAAAACGGGCCAGAATTTATAGAAATCTGACAAAATACGAAAAAATGTACTTTGTTTGGCCGAACAAGTCAGCGGTGCCCTTCCCTGACATATCTAAAAATTGAAACGATTTTTCACTATTTTTTCTCCCCTTTCCATATCCCAACACTCACGCGAGGGCGGCATCAATCAATCAATTAACAGACGAACCCTGCCGCATCCGTCATGTCCGCAGTCGTATGCATAATTGACACCAGTCATGGAAGACTTCTTACACCGGGTCATGGCGTGCGGGAGGCAAACATAAGTACATATTGTATTTATTCATACTCGATACAACAACACAGAGGCAAAAACGTCATTAGCAAACAGTTATCACAGATCAAGTTTTGGACGAGAAAGTGGCGTGACGATCACAGCATCCACGAGAAAAAACAGCTTTGTTGTGTACTCTGCAACAAAGTGCATGGCCGTTATCACGCGCGGCATTACCGCAGTCTCGCGATAGCAGTGTGACAGAGCCAATCAAATACCCCCGTCTCAGTTTTAGAATTCCCAGCGGGGCCATCTGGGATATCGGCTAGTAACAGGCTGCGCTCTGGATTATTGAGATGTGTGCCGACGGCATCAATGAACTCAACTTGCGACGTTTGACTCGTGCTTTAAATAGGAGCAGTCAGCCGCGCTTATCGCCAAAAGACGGCAGCAAAGTTCTAGCGGAACTCCAATACAAAAATCTCCAGATTCGTGCTCAATCAACCATGAATGGGTCCGCGTGGCATTGAATTGGACCGTCATGACCGTAGTGACTCCTATTGGTCAACTGACTCACAGCTCCTATTGCCGACAAAACGGTGACCTGCAAGAACTGCAGTGGTACATATAGGCGTGGCGTATGCAAATTTGTGAAGCAGTCAACCAATGGAATTCAAGTTTATCGTAAAATGAGAAGATAGTACAGCCAATCTGTTGTTCCAATCAGCCATGCATGAACGTTGATAGATCAGGTGGCTACTTACGTGTGCACACTCAGTCCTGTCCCAGGTATGGAACTGAATGTCACGGTAAATACAAACAGGAAAGGGCTGGCCCTTTGCACATCGACTACGGTAATTCCACGTCGACCACGACTTGCCTTGTACAGAACATTCAAAAAGGCCCAAATGACGAAAGGGCCCACTAAATGAGGCGTGATCAGATGACTGATGTTGCCCGTCCCACCAACGGATTTGCTGACGAACCCTAAACAAACATAACTTGTTTCCAGAGACTACAGCATGTGGGTGGATGCTAGGAATTCGTGTTGCATTATGCATGATGCTCATTCCCGATGGGACAATTTTTGGTTAGGACAACATCGGTGACCACTTAATTACTTTGGAGAGTGTACCAAAATGCATCATCAACAATTGAACATCCAGGCTGATATGTGGAAACGAGACAGAAGTACCCCTACCACGGTCTGACGCCTAGGGGTTGTTTGAACCCGCGATGCCATGATCCATGTAGGGAGCCCCGAAGAACTACACCAGTGTGACCACTACACCAGCGTGACCTCCAAACAAAGCCGATCACGTATTTGCATGCAGGAAACACCAAAAGCAATACCATTATCAATGGTACCCCATCCACAGTCTCACGCCTCGAGGTTCGAATCCGAGACATCGTATTGTTGCGAGTGCCTCGAAGAACTACACCGGCGTCACTGCCAATCAATTCGGATCATGTTGAGTGCTTGCACGACACAAAGACAATGCCATTAGACAATGCCATTATTTCATCTTCTGTTAATCACTAATGATGACCATTTTGACCTTCCTCAATTCCAAGTAAGCAATGTCCTGGAAACAGCTAACTAAAACGTTACCATGCTTTTCCAGCATGCCTATTCTTCTTTTGTTTTTTCTTCTATACCAACAATTCTTCGAATTGACCATTAGTCTGTTCATTCCGTTGACTGCACCCGTGGGTGTATAATGTGCTCCCGCGGGTTTTTCCCCTTTCATTTCCATGATGGACAAAGCATTCGATGACAGTTTAATTGCAGGATGTGTTATCTCAGACCAACAGAGCTTGCATGCGAGCTGGCTAAAATGTGCCCACGCTCTGCTCATTTTTCAAAGAAACTCTCACTTATTCTCCGGTATCCTATAGTCAACAGGTTAGTATCGCTTTATGTAATCGCCGCCTTTATGTCATGGGGCAAGAAACTCTCACGAGAGATTGAGGAGCGACCAAAGCCGAACTGCATGAGCAAATGAAGATTCAAGCTACGAAAAAAGACCACCACGTCACGGGTGGTGGTCAACAGCAATACAAATGACCAAAAGGCCTTTCAAAGTACCTGCAGAACATGAAAGACTACCAGCGTATTTGGTGGCGCCACTGTATTCACCTCGAGTCTGTCATTGGAGTCACATCGAGAGATGGCCTCCAAGTGACATCATTCTACAGGTCGAAACCTCAGGTTTATACCTATCCGTTGCTACCATCCCCACGCCAATAACAATGGAAACGGGGGGGGGGTTTGCCGTGCAATCAGCTGAATCGGATAATAAGTATAAAACAGGTAAAACATCAACAAGTGTTAATCTGTATGTCAGTGTTTCCCCTTTGGGAGATGCTGGCAGATCGACACGTTTCTGTGTGTGTCCTCTTCTGTCAAGTTGCAGTTTAATCCGTCGGGAACAATAAGAGAGCACTGCTCACACATGGGGAACATTCAAAAACGTTACACCTGGCCTGACGGACAGCACATTTGAGCGATTGCCGCTACTTTGTTATCACTTGCCAACCAATACATCAAGTTCAGGAACGGCAACATGTCCGTGGAGGATGCGGAGCTTGGAGACGAATCTACTGAAACAATAGCCCAGTGGCGTAGGCCTCAGGCCTCCGGATCCAGAGCCTTGTTGCTGGCTCAAGACACGGAAGAAGTCAGCTACCAGCCAGTCGAGCCGACAGAGGCTAAGATCCGTCCGGAAAGAGAGACGATGAGGACGACGATGAGTGTATATCACCGGTAATTATCATCAAGCATCATCCTCGGGGACGCTTCTCCAAATGAATGAGGCCATTTAGCCCATTGTGTTCGGGAAGCCGCTAACAAATAATGAAGTCTCTCTCGACTTCACGCCGGGCATTTTACAGGATTGGCTAGCTTCTTGATCATGGGAGATGTTCTGTGGTTATGGATGTGGTCACCGTTCACAAACAGGCTTGACTCTAGACAGAGAGATATTGAGATAAACAGAGATATGTTCAGAGATAGTGGATGATGTTATCGCAGATAAGGCAGTCTTGATCATAGAATACTGCAGTCCCGAAATTCTGAACGCGAGTCGCCGAGTCAACACCTTAAAGATTTTTTTTTTACCACGAAGCAATATGGGAAAGTCTCCGACGTACAGGCGTGCACCAATCACGCCCGTAGGCAATGCTAGGCGCTGTAACAATGGCCTATTGTGGCTGATGAGACGCCATATCTGTAGGCTATGACATTATATCAAGAGCAAAGGCACAAGTTCCATTAGGACGAGCACCCAGCCATGAGGACGGCAATTTGGAGAGCTTGATAACAGCTCCATTTCTGAACACAGCTTCGTCAAGTTTAGCTGTAAAAAGTTCTTTTACAAAGGGAAAAGAAAAGACCCCCTGACATCGCAGGTCTTGAAATCAACAGCAAATAAAAGCTTCATGACTCAAAGGCAACTGAAATCAACACCCACACTTCCATTACAATAGATTGAATTTTATACTCCTAGTATTTCTTTTTGCACGAGGGCTACCCTGGACAGTTACTTAGGAAAGTAGACGACGTCTAGAATCTAGATTTATATAGACCTTTCCAACAAAGACAGTGGCCTGCTTGTTCTCTCACATCTCGTGGTCATTTATTCTCCAAGCATGATAGAACGCAGACTCGCTGCCAACCGTATCCTCTCAGACAATTATTTTACTTAAACTTTTGTGCCCATGACCGACTTTACCAGCTTAGCCAGCCAGCGGCATTGAATGACATTAAGCTTCTGACGTCATATGGTGAGGACTGTTAGACCGCCATCTTTGCTGGAAAGGTCTGTACTATGTGGAATCCCAATTCAACTTAGAAAACCTTTAATTTAGGAAACCTAAAAGATATGAATAGCCAAAGACATTTTGTACATTACAAACGTACACGTGCACATTACCCTGTAGATTGGTTCCCGATCTCCCCGCTAGGGCTCATGCAGTGTAAACCCTAGCGGTGACATGTGGAACTAATCTAGATGAGCCTGCTCCACAGAGCGCATGCGTAGAATTGAAACTTTTTGGCGCACTGAGTTCAATACTTTTTCATGGGCACAGCATGCAGGTCGAGGATGTGTTATGAAATTTTTTGGTGGAATTCGAGCAACTAATAAAATTTATCCGACCAGAGAGATCTTCTTATGAAGTTCTTCAACTCGCTCTCACCGTGGTATGTAACTTCGTTACGTCAATTAGACCGATCCTAATTAGGTTACGAGATGAGAGCTCGCTAGCAAAGTGGAGTCGCTGGAGGTAGGAAAAACCTCAGTAATGTTCAGCGTCAATTCAGTGCATTTTATGCACTCAACTTCACGCAGTCTGCTTACAAATTCTCCGAATATGGTTTCAATAGGCTAGGCTAAAGGCCTAATATAGCGTAGCCATTAATATGACATAAATAGAATGAAAAGAAACTATATTATGCTGAATCCGTGAGTGCTCGTAAAAAGCAACTAAATATGCCATAATTTGAAATTCAGTACATACCTTGGCATACCAGTAATTCCATTCTGGGCCTTTTTGTTCAAATCTACAGAACACGCATGGCGTCAGCATACTTAGAGTCTTTGACGGCGTATGGCAGGCATACACTTCGGAAAATTTGATGAATAAACTTGGCCACGTCCAGTCAGTAAGGTGATGAAAGTTCCTGCCACATTAATTAGTGATCAGTTTTCGACAATCCCCATAATTAACAAATGTTTCGTGTAACACGTCAAAAAAAGACTGCAGAAAAAACAAAAAAAAATCACTTATATTTCTAATTTGAGGATAACATGCAAACGTGTAATTTGTCTGTCAACAACATGACGTACAGTTAGGTGTTTTTTTCTCACAATTGACGGATTGTATTCGAATTTGATCAAGACGTTGATTGGCCAAAAAAATAAGACTTGATGTATATTGTCTGTTTCAAATATATTTTTTCAAGTGAATAATGTCAGTTATAAGGTACTGTTCCTTTTCTTTCTTGTATTCACGTGCTTTTTGTTTTTGATTTTTTATATTTTTATTCACATTTTGGATTTGTTACACGGGAAAAATAAGAGGGAAAAGCCGTGATTTAATTAGGAACTTTTTTGTCAGATGTTTATGATGACACAGTCCACGTTCACCTCTTCTTACTTTCGTCGTCGTTCGCGTCATCGGGGTATAAACATCCCTATTATTTTGTCAGACTAGGTGGTGTGAGTATATCTACTTCTGGCATTCCTCCTCCGACATTCTCCAGTATAATTGATTTGAGTACAACCACCAATAGATCAAGGATAAGAGTGTTAACATAATTCTTGCCTGAGAACAATATCAGTTTCTCCGACGACAGAAATCTTGCAGCGATATTTTTCTAAACGCACCAAATACCGTCGAGATGCCGTGCATGGTAAAGTGCGCAGATACCTTTTTTTGGCAAACACTGGACACAATGAGGCGACAAGAGAGGATGTCTCGAACAAAGTCACGTAACATTGAAAAAAGTCTTCATATTGGATCGTCTGGCTTTTTTTCTGGCGATATTCACATAATCCGCGGCATTCGTCGTCGGAAGATATTTCCAACTCGAGCTTCGCCTGTAGCGGTGGATGAGATATTGTTACTGGTTGATCGTCGATGTCCATTGATATCATTACTGAGAGACCATTCAGGATGTGACTAACGTTACCGCAATCCCTCGTTGCTGTTGTGGAAAAGGCCATGACAGTACATGTACTTGTCAATCTCAGCAGAGTACGTTACCCTTCACGAATCTGACATCAGAACGCAGACGCGCATCTTGACGTTTCGGGGCCTGCGGTCATGGTTCATGCCCATTTCGCTTTCTCTCAATATTCGCCTTTCCCCATTTCGCCTTCTCTCAATATTCGCCTTTCCCCATTTCGTCTTCTCTCAATATTCGCCTTTCCCCATTTCGCCTTCTCTCACTATTCGCCTTTCCCCATTTCGCCTTCTCTCAATTAATATTCGCCTTTCCCCATTTCGCCTTCTCTCAATATTCGCCTTTCCCCATTTTGCCTTCAAAAGTATTCATTTCACCTTATCCCAATTCGCCATTTCCCATGTTGCCTTTTCCAATCCTGCTTTATCCCATGATCTTGCCTCTGTCTCTATTCACCTTTTCCGATTCCGCTTGACCAATTTGCCTCTGTGTTAATTTGCAAAAGTGGAAAAAGATGAATCTGGAATAAGGCCAGTTGAGGCAAAGACAAAAAATAGCACAAAGGCCAATGTGACAAGGTGATCTGCGGAAAGGTCAGACTGGAACGCTTGTCAGGGTAAGATGTAGAAACTGCGACAAGCTGAAGATACAATGTACCCTCTGTGTAGATGTCTAAAAATATACGAAGCAGTGCTGCCAATGGAAGGCCGAGCCCAATTCTGATATAATAATACTATACCGATTTTATCTTCCCCCTCTCTAGTCATGAATATGGTGAAAGGTGAAAGACATTGCTCCCTACCAGAATCCAACTCATGGACCCTCGCATAAGGCATCAATCGCCAGCACCAGGGGGCAGCACGCCTTAAACCACTCGGCCAAATACCCATCTTCCCCCTCTCTAGTCACACCGTTAAAAGCGGGAAACGCAACCCGTACGAATTGAGAACGCCCACACTGGATGGATCAGTCGTTTTACAGAAGTTCTTACCTCGTTGATTACACCAGACTTCTAGCAGGGCACGTCGGACCGTAACGAACAAGACTTCGCTCCACAGACAGAGTGACTAATTACGACTGAACAATATCGTTACCGTTGGCTCTAATGTTGGTTATGTCTCTTGACGGACGTGATCCGCATTCGGATTCTTAATTTACTCTTATCCGTCATTAGCACGCTGTTACAAGACAGGCTGCAGATCAACAGTTGCCTCGCTAGAATTACGCGTACCCGTGAGATCTAAGCGAACTTTCTTATCGAAATCGAAATAACCCTTCTACCTAATCAAGAGTTGAGACATGATTTTGCAATATGGCGGTCGCATACATGCATGTTTGTATCAGTTTCATAAAACGCCCACGACGTTCAACTTGGACAGACTGGGCCGTCACGCGGTACCGTGATGGAAACGTGCACGTGACTTTGTCGCGCCCAACCGCGCAATGACTCTACAAAATACAATATTTGTTTCGGCAGAAAACACCTACAATCCTGCGTGGAGGGGACGGAAACTTCTCACCATAAATTTATACAATTTTTGTCAATAAACAACCAAGAATTCACTGTGTCATACTCACGTTTAAAGATTTTACAGGCAATTTTCGACCGAAATTTACCTTGACAGCCGTAATGGCAGGCCTGTCATGCCTACCTGCATTATATGCCATTTTCGGCGCCATAAACGCCTGCAAAGCCTGAAATTCAGTTCAGGTATGTAGATAAGATGATAGAGATTGCATTTGGACAGGTCATTTCAAAATGACGCTTTTTTTAAACGATTGACGCTTTTTTGAAATTAGACGTGCTAAAGTCTCTTATCTTCGGGTGGCCTCGGTTAGCCGCGATTGTTGTTGTAATCTTCACAAGTAAACCATTGTAAAACGTTGACTTCAACTGCCCCGTGATATCACGCTGCAGCGCGACCACCATTCCCACCATGCTCGGCGAGCAGTTGTGCGGTTGCGCCACATTCGATCCACTTCCTCTTTTCACCACAAAATCACGGTAAAGCGCGAATCACGGTACCGCGTGACGGCCCAGTCTGTTGGAGTACAGCGTTTCAGTGCCGATGGTAAATTGCACTGAATGTACCAAACCGACAAATCCTTTACGAGTTACGACTTAAAGCCCGACTGTATGCATTAGATGACTCTTTCTCCCTCCCCACCTTGATAAGACTGGTGTCCTGTCCAACCTATAGCCAGTGATAACACCGAGGCCGGACTGATACTATGTCGAAACAAGAATGGTGGCCATAGCTTCATCACTTGAGAAGTTCAACGTGCTGTTATAGCGTGACTAACCCTTCATCAGGTAAGGTAACATGCTTCAACTCATTTTTGTATGTGTAGCAACACTCACAATGCCTAATTGGTAACTTAGATCATTCAAATAGATAGATTTGAACAGTCTTGTCGAGCATGCATAGACCAATAAGCAGCACAAATGGCTGCCCATATTTTCTATGGTTGAGTTCCCATACTGAGCCACCAACTCGGCGAGCAAACTCGGACGTGGAGAGCTCTGGCAGCAACTGTCGGATGAGACAAAGTGCACTTCATATCACAGAGAGTTATTGCGATCCATAATGTAATGGAAACGACGTAAGGAAATATGTCAGGTGATACCTTGAACATTCCTACTAAACAGTAATATCACACGATCAAATGTCTTTTTCTACATATGGTGGACACAACGCTGAAATTCTATCACCAGTTCTAGGGACTCGATACCAGGTGGATCCAATTCTCCCCTTGATAGCGTAACGCAATTCCGATAACTTTACGGAGAGCCTTTCAACTAATCTTTATATTCATGTAACCATATTTATCGGATATTCGACACAAGACTCAACGAAATCACATCAGAGTGCTACAAAGAGTGTATTTCAAGTAATGTACATATGATCAAATAGTCGGCGTTTGATAGTCTTCAGTAATACCACATCTTGCATGTCTTGATGACTCTGAAGACAGTCGTATCCACTCAAACATTTCCCATAAAAAAGGACGGATGAGCTTTGGAAGGTTTCATTTAATGGGGTCTGAAGCCTGGGCCTGTTGTTCAAGACTAACGTTGCTGTAGAACTCGCCAAAGTGTCTAGAAACATTCGTGGGTCTTTCAGGGGCGGACAAGCCCATGTTGACAGCCCAGTGTTCCAACAGCGTCGTACATCAACCAGGGTAGGAACAGTCAAGGTGTCGAGAGAGGGCTTTCCAACGGTCCCACTCCCAGCAATGTCAAACCTATGGTTATTTGAAGTAGCTCCCTCCGGTCTGCTAATGCTAGTAAGCAAAGATCATGAGCTCTTAACTGAAAGATATGTAAGTAACACAGTAGGAGAGGAGCCATTGGAAGGTAATGACGGTAGTCTGCCAGCCACGGGGCGGAAGTAGGTGCGAAGACCGAGTCAATAACCTGTCAGTCCCCGTCGCCTCACACCAGAACGCGCTGGGAAATGGAGCTCCTCAGCCACAGCATCGACCGAGAACACTACAAGCCGGTAGATTGGCCCAGGCGGCAAAGCATCGCCAAACAAAAATACCGAATCGGCTCTTGAGTAACATGGCCAAAAATGACCCATAGAAAGTCATCGGGTCCTTGATCGAAACAAAGATTGAACTCTGTGTAGCCTTAGTTCCACCTATCCCAAATTGGTGGTGGGCTTTTTGAGACCTGGGTCTTCCCCGGGCTACACATACAGACATAAAGGGAGAAGTACTCTCGTCTATAGTAGAAGGCGTACTAAGGGCTGACAGGTACTTTGCGCACTCCGATGTCTTATAGAGGCAACTGAATACGTCGCAGATTTGGGATTGCAGGATGCCAGTGACAGTTGACGACGAACAAGATAGAGCACAATTAAACCGAGTGCTGGATGACGGCCCAGGTCGGGCCAGCCATCGTGTATGAATATTTTTGCAAACTTAAATGATACTTGAGCCTACCTTGATTCCCGCCTTGAGTAGCCTATCCCAACAAAACGTGATTTCGAAGCTATTTCGTGAAACACATCCAGCGGAGATTGTGTACATGTATATATTGATGAAAAAAATGCCACAATTGTTAAGTAACCTTGTGTCAGAAAGCGCATCGTCAATCAACTAACTTTTCATGGTGACAACCTGCGGGTATATATCGGCAAAATTACTGACGATTATTGAATTACCAGTCATGACCTGGTCATCAGATACAATACATCATGCGCTTATCAATGCCATATGATGCATAAACGGATCTAGAAATTCGAGGAACCGAAAATGATTGGAAACGTAGGCCTAGCTTAGATAGACATCATCCCGCTGTACATGTAATTTGATACAGGCGTGGGCGGAATGAGGCGTTTCGCCAACGAACGCCCCGCCAATGAGTCATATGAATAAAGACTAGCAAATACTTTTACTTCAGGTTTGAACAGCATTGCCTAGTACATTTGTATTGCAAAATTCAAGTAAAAGCATTTACTAGTCTTTATTCATATGGCCCATTGACAGTGTTTTCACTGTGGCCATTGGTGGCAGAAACAAAAGAGTCTTTCGCCAGTCACGGTCTGTGGGGATTAACTTCTATTGTTTTGAAAGTCTGTTCTTTTGTTATATATGCTGTATCTCCAACATGGCCGCTCTGACATCATATGAAAACGCCTTATATTTTNTTTGCTTTGATTCTACTACACTATCGTTCCATCTCATCGAAATCACTTCTTCTGTACCAACTCCATAAAATACAAGCTGGCTTTTCGCCATGTTAAACAAAACTCTGTACTCCTCGGAGAAACTATCACAGATTTTCAGCATTTTCATTAGGCCTTGTTTAGTTGGTGAAATCAGGACAATGTCGTCCGCATATGCTAACGCGCCCATAAAGACATTACCAATATGACATCCATAGCCCGACCTTTTTAGTCTCATCATCAGCTCATCCACATATATGCAGAAAAGGATCGGGGAGAGTACCCCGCCTTGTTTTATACCGTTCATAACTTTCACTGGTCTGCTAAGAGCACCATTCCATTTCACTTGTACCACTTGACAGGTGTACAGAGTAGCCAAGAATCTGGACACGAGAGGGCAGCACCCCTTCTTGTTCAATAATTGAAACAGCTTTACGTATTCTAGTCTATCAAATGCTTTGCTCGCATCAAGGAACATGGCATACACACCTGAACCATTTCTATTGAAATAATTTATAGTTTCTTTCATTACAAACGTGCATTGAGAGATGCCTATAAGAGACATAACTTGGCGTTACATTACACTTATTAGTGAAATTTCGTGCCAATTGGTGCTATATTAAGGGAATAAACCCGTGTGACAAGAAATGATGTGGCACGAAAATAACGTCACTTCGTGAACAAAAACAACACTCAACCTCCGAAATCCTTCATTACATAAAAATACAGACTATCTGGATAAACCATGCTCTGACTAATATCCGCCAGTGTACTAGTGGATGATATACTGCCTTCACCATTGGACGGCAGTTAATAGTACAGCATAGCTACATGATTTCATTGAACCTAATGACTACAAGTTCATGATAATGACACAGGTCTCAAAGGTCGGCAGCAATACACCGACCGATGACCTCAGCCGTTGTTTAGAACGTGGTACGGCTAATGCCTGACATAACCGAGTTGTGAAAACCTTTCATGAGAAGCCCATTGGGATTCTTGTTAATGAATGGAGTATACTGATAGAGAATAAATCATGAATAATGAACTGCTACAATCAACAAAATCGGTGTGAAAAGAAGAAAAGTCACCACGAAAAGCTGTCCGGGAAACAATGTTCCACAGTTACATTCTAATTTCTGGCGATGGTTTCAGCCATGCACTGTAATCCGTCATGGAACATTTTTAGTACCGAACACTTTTTTCCAGAGGGAAGATTTCACTGTTACACCCTGGCTTAGCTGACAATTTGAAACAGGAGCCACTTAATGTAACTACATCATTGAGCTTCCCCGTCATCCCTTGTCGTCATCTCGTGCGAATTGGTTCTCAATGGGCAATTCACCATTACTGCTCTCAAAGTTGAGTTGCCCATAGAGAGCCTATTCGTAGCTAGGTTTCGCAAATCTGACGAAACACGAACATTTCCAGGACCTAATGTATTTCTGGAGATGATTGGTACCACAAATGACCCTGCTGCCAGTGCATCATTTAGCATATAGTGTAAAGGCCCGTTTCCACTAGAGCGTTTTACGCCGCGTGATGCGTCAAATCTTTTGTTATTTTCCGCCGCTCTGCTTCCAAACAATGGGAAAGCGTCAAAACGCGGCGTAAAACGCTCAAGTGGAAACGGGCCTTAAGACGGAGAGAGTTGAGTTTTTTTAAATGTCCACGGCTCAACGTGACTGCTCTCGGCCAATCACATTCACGGAAACTTACTTGAGGTACGATATTAAAGAATGACCATTGTTTTCTATGTCTGAGTTGCCCATAGAGAGCCAACATGTACGAGGGAATTTTCGCCATTCGCTAAGACCAACGACACTAACGACTGACCATTGTTTTCTACGGCAGAGATGAATGGAGGGCAAAGAGAGCAAACTTTTGGAGTAAACTACTCTCAAACGGAGTTGCACCTTCAAGGAGGCTTTGTGAAAGTTCCCAGGTGAACCAAACTGAGCTAAGCTTTACAGAACTCCCAGAGAAGACTGTCTCAGCCGATCAGTAATTTCAACAACTATTCATCCCCTGCCAGAGTTTCTTTCTTTAATACATTTGTACTTTACGATATCGTCATAACTGATAGCCAAGATCGCATTCCGCAACAGGTAGAAGAAACCGAGATACGAGATCTCATCATCCAGCTGAACAAGAATATTACTGTTGTGTGCTTCTTTTCGTAATACTCCAGTCATGCGCTTGTTTTACCGTAAACCATCCCTGTGTACGTCGAGCGATGAGTGATCAGGCGTCGGGTTATCAAGGCGATCTGGAACACGTAATGAATCCCAGGTATTATAACCCGCTAAGGTTTCCCGAATCGAGTTCTTTTCGTCGATATTCTTCAATACGATTGTTATGCGTTTTGAGAAAAATGCGATTGTCTTGGAGAGAATACTAGAGGAAATAAGATTATGTTATTACGTGAATATTGAGAAGACGGCCGGAGAGATGGTAACGAAAGACCAAAAACATGAAGATTCGCGAAAAAAAAATATCCGAACCGATTTCATCGCTCGTGAGATCGAAGGGGCTGATAAGAAAGAGATTTCAGTTGAGAGATGCGGCGGCGGTCTGGCGGTCATACGTAAGTGAACCTCCGCGCTTTGGTTGCAAGACTTTAGGCATGTGTCCACATCGCATCATAGACCGAAAATTCCCACATACCACCATGCCATCGCCATATACCTTCTACGTCGTGTGTTACTGGACATTCGCCCTCTTCTCGTCCGGCCGAATCTTTACACTAGGGAGGTTTAGAAATCAAACGATAAACGAAAACTTTACTATAACGTTATTTTTCATACCACACATTACCCAGATTTTATACATGTGTGTGTGTACATGTATTACATTTTCGGTACAAAAATAACGTTGTCGTTAACGTTTACGTTTATCGTTTGATTTAGAAACCTCCCTAATGTGTACATCCCAAGGCCGACAATAGGTTGTACTACAGGTGAGGTAGGCCTATACCTAGGCCTACATGAAGTTCCACAAGTTAATGCCCCAGTCGTGGTCCCCAACAATCTATAACGCACAACTCTACAGTGGACTTTAGAACGGCGAAGGTCCAATAGGTATCTTGCAGCTAAGCGACGTAACGGACGAAAATTACTTATGCGGCGACGTATAGTACGATATTCTCCAAAGAAATGTCTCCATAGTACAGTCTCACACTATGAATGCCCCTACCGCCAATCTACCCCACGCTTGGAGAATGATTTTCGTCACCACGCCTTCGGCAAAATGTAATAAGGTCTGTCAGTCTATTGGCCAAGATCTAATTCATGCATGGCGCTACTCAATCAGCTCGATAGGGGTGCCAGGGAGATTGCGTCACATGTTTTGTGACCATTGTCAGCGTATGTAGATTGTATTCATGTGTTTGCTGCATCATCAAAACGGCTGAGAGAAGAGTAAGACGGCCAATGACACAGCCTGAAAAAGATGCCATCAGAAATGCCTGGCACATTCACCGGAATAATTACCATCGCGTCCTTGCGCATGTCCGAGGAGACTTGCCTGCCCAGATATTGCGATATACTTATGATGGCACACTGATGAAGCACTTCGTCGCAGAATAAGAGATTTTGTGGGGAGGGAATTAATTGAGTAAAATGTTGAAACTTTCTTAATATTGCAACTTTTGTTTCATGAGTGTCGATTTTTGCCAAGTTACATGATTGCCGATCCAAAACAAACATCATTTCTTAATTTGTCACACGGGGGCGCGCAAAGCATGACGATTGATACCTGTCGACAAGACTACTAAAGTATTTGCCTTCCCTATGTAATAATGGGGTCTCAAAAGAATGGTTTCGCCCACTTTGTTGGTCATTACAGGAGCGATCGCCTGGACAGCCAATCGTGTGGAAAAGGGGCGGGTAATTTATTATAAGTCACCGTTTCGTCCGTTACGTCCGTTCCGTCGGTTAGCTGCAAGATACCTAGTAGGCCCTAAGGTGGCAATCGATGCCAGACCTCACGTTGTCTTATCAGCACCCCTAGAAATGATTCGAACGTGCCGACAGTGTTCGCCTATCGTCAGACAAGATGAACTCGTTTCCAGATCACATCAAAGCGAATCAGCTTCCAATACCCTGAATGATGTTTCATCTGCGATGGACCTCAAGCAACTGAGCACAAAAGCTCCTTCATTCACATTCCGACTCGCTCCTGCCGCCAGACCGCAGACCCATACATCCTATACCCGTTATAATATCGTCATTATACCTCCCCGAGAATCGTGCCGACATGTCGGAACTGATCAAATTAAAGACAAGCTATTGGGTTAGTCCTTAATTAGCAAGGAATCGGGATATTAAACATTTGCTTAACTGGAAAGGAATGCCGAAATTTGAAATAAATGAAAGGTAATTTCACCTGCTGCGTCGGATTTTCCGATATTGCCGATGACATTTGCCCTGTAATCGTCCTTTTATTAATAATACACGGTTACATGCCAACAAAAAAATTTGCTTTTCGTACGGAAATGTTTCTCCAGAATTTTTGCAATTCCTGAGACAGCTCGGCGCTTTCACAGACGAACAGTCAACGCGGTATCAAAAATGATCGTAACTTTGACTAGCTTTATATCATGTCGTCGAACAACAAAAATAAAAAAAAATATCTACATGTACATGTAGATATTTTTTAAATTTTTGTAGTGAGGGTAAAAATACATATATGCATTTTTACCCTCACTACAGACGGGTACAATCCACCTTCATCTGATTAAAAGAATGACTTGTTGTTTGAGAGGTGTAGAGATTGAGGGTCGGATTTTTGTCCCGGAGGGCGTAGGTTCGATTCTCCAGTCACCCCTTGTACTCTCAACTAAATGAAATGCTCCTGCCCCAGGAATGTTTCTGGGGAGACTGAGGTAAATGTGAAGCACTTGAGATTTGTTGATAAAAACAATAACCAAACAACATAAGGTACAGCACGGAGGAACTCCACACCGAAAGTGAACGTAATGCATTTTCGCACAACTACAGCCAAACTAAACCGTGTGCAATTAGTACACTACATAACACAACAGCCTAGCTAATGGTGAACAATACAGCGCTAATCACTGGCGCTATGATTTTCATCGGCTTGAGTTCACCCAATTAAAAGTATGTTTCTTTTCAGTCCTACCAATAGACCACTGTTAAGGCCTGTCTACACGATCATACATTTGTTCAAAACATCATCATACATTTGTGTGATGATGTTCATGGACAGATATTTGATTGTGTAGGCTGTTTTCCCAACAAACTTGAACGGCAACCAACATGTATGATGTTGTTCAAATTTGTGTGATGATGTTCACGACAAAATGTATGATCGTGTGGACTGTTTTCCCAACAAACCTGAACATGTATGATGATGTTCAAATTTTTAGCTGCATGTTTCATCTTGCCAATGCAAAACATCCCCCAAAAAATGTGTGATGATGTTCATGGACAAATGTATGATCGTGTGGACGGTTTTCCCAACAAACTTGAACAGCATCCAACATTATCCTTTCTCCATCATACTTCATCATACAAAGTTCATGAATGTTGGACTGTAGATCGAAATCCACAACAAACTTGAACATCATCATGCAAGTGTATGATGCTGTTTTGAACAATGTATGATGATGTTCAAAATTTTAGCTGCATTGTCACAAGACAGAAATCGACACACAAGCTTGGACATCATCATACAAATGTATGATGATGTTTTGAACAAATGTATGATCGTGTAGACAGGCCTTTACATTCGGGAAGACGGGGATACAGAGAACATTACATGTATGTACAGTTACATGTACATGCATGGACAATGCACCGAGTGTGACCTACGCCACAAGTAACACCCGTGATGTGTAAGCGCGATGCATCAGTCCAGTATCATTCTTCGTAGCTCTCAGTTTTTTTCTCCAAAGAAAATAGCAAATGCCAGCGTGCAATCTCTCTGATTTCCCCGAGGAAAGGTATTATCGAATTTGGTCTGTATTGTTCCAGCTGCCGCTAAAGTCAGTCCGTCATTAAGTGAATTAAGGATGGGAAAGTGATATGAATGAGGACACGGCCATTTTATTTTGGGGACGGTATCTTTTTGTAGAAATTTTTCTTATGTTTTGGAGACTAACGTCTGTTAGATAAAAGTAGATTGAAGAAAAATTGTGAGGTTTTCGGTTTTCACTGATGATTTTATTGACGGCACAAGCCATTGAAACGCATTGCACCACAGTGTGACGTCATTAACGTTACCGTTCGGTTAGCAATACTCGAGATTTTAAGAAATCGCTCCGTTAATAGGGAGTGTAAGAGATCACACGCGAACGATAACATTTACGTTAACGATATTTTTTGTACATAAAATACAAAATACATGCAAGAAATAGCGTTAACGTAAAAGTTATCGTTAGCGTGTGATCTCTTAAACTCTGTACTGATAACACAAACGCTAACGCTACACATGTATTTCTGACGTTCATTTAAAAACTAAAGTTGGCGTTAGTGTTTTCGTTAACGGAGCGATTTCTTAAACTCTTCGACTCTCTTAAACTCACTACGTATAGGCCTTTCGTGAGAGTTTAGCAATAAATATGATTTGCACGCCCCTACACTTCATATAACACGAGATGACCTTCATTGTTTGCGAACTAAATGGAGAATCTTAAGAAATCAGGCGCCAGTAAACTGGTAAAGTTGTTTCACTCCGGATAGGATTTGACCACATATTCGAACCTACGACCTCAGTATCGACCACCATATCTCCAGCACTACATGTACATGTACCTCTACGAAAGCCCCGGAAGAACATGAAATTGGGTTTATCTGACATGTACTTTGCACATGTACTTTTGACATTTGAAGATGTTCGCTCATTAGAAATCACAAGCTCAAAGGATGTCGTATAACCGTCTTTTTTTACTAAAAGAATAGAAAACCAGACGAGATCGTCTAATGCCATCAATAATCTTTGCTTGCAGCCATTGGCATTTCGGCGGGACTTTCTCAAAATCTGACATTTGTGACCCGCTCTGGCAAAACCAGTCGCATGTCGCTCATAAGTTGAGCCTCAACGAACTATGACACCAGGAGAGAATGGGAGGAATAGATTCTTTCAGACTTCACAGTGACAAACATTTTGGTCTCAACCTGCCTAGCTAAGAGCGTCATGCGACTGGTTTTGCCAGAGCGGGTCACATTTTCTCTTAGCATTACTAGTATCTTGCTAGTAGTATGTTGCAATAGACGAATTGTCAAAAAAACGCTTTTGCATAAAAATGGTTTCCACGTGTTGAAGACTACATTTCTTTTGCTCAATCGTCTCTGACGCAAAAACGGCTTACTGCACAAGGTGGTACTGTACTTGCTCGTGTAACTGAATTAATTTCAGTTGTATAAACTGGCAAAGTTGCCAACTTTACCTCGGAAGAAAGGTAAGTGCATGTAGAACCCCGAAGGTAATGATACGGTTATTAGCAGCGTCTCGCCTATGATACAGCACTAAGCCGCTGAGTGAGATCTGTATTTTATCAATTGGAGCTCAAAACCTACTCGCAGGCTTTAGCCACATGTTCTTACACTCCTCGCGCAGTGTCTTCTCACTCATACCTGTCGTTCATAGACACTGCTTACAATAGCCAGATTCCCGCCGATTTACCGCATGATGGCAGCACTAGTCAGCGGCCAAACAGCGCCGGCGTTGCTCGGTGCTTCGGCCTGTTTACAAGATCAATCAATATACAAACATAATAATCTCATATAGAGAGCCGTTATCCACTTCTTTAGCGATGTTTCAAAACAATAAAGGCACGAACTAAACACTGAAAAGTGCAAAGTGGCACTGCATGCTGGACACGGGGGAGGGGCATCCATTGCTGTTGTAAACTAGTCGTGCTGCGTCGTAATGCAAGAGTCCCATATAAAATGCTTTACGACGAGTGACCAGTCTGCCACGGTTGTCATGGACGCTGACAGTGAACCAATCAGAAAATGTTTCATGTATTCCGTTAGTTACGCTAAACGCCCTCTAGTGGTAAATCGGCGGGGATCTGGCCATTGTAAGCAGTGTCTATGAACTACAGGTATGAGTGAGAAGACACTGCGCAAGGAGTGTACATGTTCTATGAACTAGACTTTTTCTTCGGTAAGTCTGATACCGTGATAACGCCACTTTACCGAATCGAATACTATCAGGATGTACTTCCAAGTCAAGTTCTGCTCTATGGCTTAGCCACTGACTGAGGCTCAACCCTTACCACTAAGAAATCTCAAGCCACCTGTAATCTTTCATCCTTTGCAGAAACATGTTTATTTGTTGATAAAAACCGAATCTGCCAGAAGACATGTTCAAAATATTTATACATGGTTGAGAAACAACATGCAAGGTTTCTCGCAAAATGGTGTAAATTTCCTGATAGTTGGCATACAAACTGACATATAGTAATTAACTTCTTTAAAAATCCTCTGAAAAATGGTTTTATCGGCATTAGGATGTCAAAATATGTTGGCGGTGATATGTTTTGGAAACATCTTTTTTTCTTCTTATCAACAGTATTTCCATTCAAAGTATCAACAAGCAAACATCGTAAGAGTATAAGAAGAAAAAAAGTTTAACGTCATGGTCATTGAATCTTTGTGAAAAACAACTCGATCCTGATGATAGAGATGTACATGTAGATGGATCTGTTCGTAGCAAAACGAGATCTCATTTTTTCACCAAACGTAAACGGATTTGAAGCCTCATTGGTTATAATTAAAATACATCGATCACACATTAAAAAGGAGCCTTTTGCAAGCAAGGAGAAACTAGTTAAAGTCCGTTTTATCTCAAAGTGATTGAGGATATGTAGAAAACTGTAATAACACTTACCTTCCCCGAGAGATGAATCTGTGAGCCTCTATTCCTCGTGAGCTGCAACTACCAACCTGAAAAAGAAAGCACAAAAATCTGCTTTTTTTTCATTAAGCATCCGCGCAGAAATAATCCAGATCTCCTCAGGAGAATAAACTCTTGCAGAAAAATAGTCTTGAAAAGTCATATGCCATTAGGTAACACAAGCCACTTCTCATAAAACTCCCAAAGTGGACACCAAGGCCTGTACACGTAATTCCACGGTGTCTAAACACTATAATGTGAGAAACATTTCAAATCCATTCTCAAAATCGAGTGAGTAGGTTTATCGTGAGGCATAACTTTTTTGTTCGAATCCGAGGAGAACATGGCCCATGGGCTGGCTCCGACCACTACCTTGCTATGCAAAGAGTCAATGGTATATATACCTATTGATTCTATCAGAATGTACATGTAATCACCTGACTTACACGTAGACCGTTGGGCAAACTCATTTCGCCTGACTTTCGTACATGTATCATGGTAAATAAACAAGGCTATATATTAAACCCCTACTTGACTAGAACCTCTAGAACACTTAGCACACAAGCATTGGTAAGTAAATCTGACGAAATAGTGCACTTTTACCCATAGAGAGCCAACTTGCGCGAGAAAACTCTCACGTGGAGCAACGCCTTCAGTTTCTCTTGGTAGAAACTCCATTAAATTCGCAACGAGCTAATCTCCCGTCGATTAGTATAAACTAAAGTTACAATTCTTATAATGAAAGAGCTAATAACACCTACAAAAGGTAACGTGAATATTGTTGCTAACGTTTCCTCCCAGTACAGACGAATAATTGAAAGATTTGTTAGGCAATCATCATCAACATTTGGATAATTTCGAGTTAGGGATGTTAATGACCATCCTTATACACGTAAAATAGCAGGACAGAATGATTGCCATCTGCAGGGATGATTTAATAGTGACGTGTCGATCTGATCTTGTAAATTATACGGATACGTATGTTGTGCATGAGTTATGTCATGTAAAAAGGTCGACAAGCACCCGTATAGACCTTTCCAACTATAGCCTTGGTTACACCTGTCTGAAAAAGCCCGGTGGACTTTTCGAAGCCCGGGTCTGAAATAAGCCCGGACTTTTTGAGCATGTATGCGGCACGTATGGGTTTTAAAAGCCCGGGCTTTATTTAGACAAGGGAATTCATATGTGTAAACGCAAAAAGCCCGTGATAAGCCCGGACTTTTATGTAAAAGGTTAAAGATGGCGGTCAAACAATTCTCACCATATGCTGGCGCAAAATATTTCGGTAAAATACTTGTCTGAGATGATGCGTTTAGTAGTGTTATATCATGCTTGGACAACGAATGGCCACGACGTTATGTGGGAGAACTAGTACACCACCATCGTTGTTTGAAAAAGTCTATTGAGGCCAATTCATACTTCCTCGCCGAGCAGAATGCGGAACAGAAAGTGATTTCTCAGCAGGTTGGTTACAAACAAAGCATTTTCCTTATCGGTTACAGGTCGGCGGGAAACTATTGACGCCAATTCATACTTCCTGGCCGAGCAGAATCCCGAACAGAAATTATGTGATTTCTCAGCACGCTGGTTAGAAATAAAGCATTTTCCGTATCGCTTACAGGTCGGCGGGGAAGTATCAATTGCCTGTTAGACTGGGTGGAAAGTGGAATACCAAGAAGACGAAGAATGGAAGAAGATCCGGTTTCATCGAACGATCATTCTGGTGCAACCTCAGAACAATGGAATACCAAAGGGTAGGAATTCTTACGAATCAAAATCCTCGCGGGTATCAACATATCCCTTCTATTCACGTGGCAAATTTGATCGAAATTCTCGGACAATCATATCTCCGCTAACCAGACAACTCTTCCGGCTGAAGAAGCAGTAGTTTGACCCGCGGTTCATCGAATGAAGTTCAATAGGACCAAAAATAAAGGAGAGTAATCGAAATCCTACGCCGCATGAAAGGTGGCCGAGGATCGATAGACCCCTGATATCGGAGACTTGCCGTGGTCAGTGCACTGTGCTCATTCGTGTGTGAACGGAGTGCGGCGAAGCAAAAGCAGGGAGCAGATTCTTTCGGTAGCAGGTTTAGAAGACGTGTCGAAGAATGGCGTGGACTCGGATCCCGCACGCCTGCCGCTTGGCATTGAAGTTGTGTGGTCAACGACGAACGATTTGCCACAGAATTTTCATTCACGTTGCCGACTTTCACGCGATATTACGTACCTGATTGTCCATGCCCACGAGGTGTCAAAATGAACTAAATTTCCTAGGCCAATCCTCACAGTGATACAGAAATCTTCTCGAACTTAAAGGAGCACGGTGGGCGATCTCTTACCGTATTTTGACTGCCGACTTTGAGGGAGCCACCTAGCCACAGCAATACGAACTACAAAAAAAAACATTACAAAATGTACGTAGTACATCGGGTCCATTCGCCGACAACGTATTGAGTAGTCCCTGGGGTAGGAGAGTGGCGCGCACTGCGATGGTGGCGCCGGCTGTCGAGAAAAAGTGGCAATACCGGGCTCCTTTAACTCGACAAAATTATTAAAGAAGAATCGCATGCATCATATTGTCCTATTTCATAAGTATAAACTTCTGTCCGTTTGCCAAGGTAACCTGTTGACGAACGAATTGTTTTGGTCAAATTGATATCAACAGCAATGAAGATTTTTCTATCAGTATTTATCTGTCTCGTATCATCCACAACCATGAATGAAGATGCATCTTCCCAATACGGTGTACAAGAACTAGTGATCTAATGTTCCTTTTACAATCTACACAACTAGAGCCGCCAAAATCGTAGACAACCAATTTACTGTAACTGACAGGAAAACGGCTGCTGATCCGTCCTTAGGCATTCTCCTGACAGGTAATAAACCAGGAGTAGAGCAAACAACTGAATTGGTATATTGAACCGTGTTTATTCCTTTCAGTTGATGGAAGTGTCGAAGTGTAGTGGCCGATACTGTGTGTACAGAAATCGTGATACCAAGCCAGAAGCACACTTCGGCACTTTCGTTGTCTTTACAGGCGAGTTTCTCGATGGCCATAAAAGTCTGCGTGTGCTGCAAACGGTAACAAGCAACGAATACTTCGACAAAGTAATATACTGCGTGTAACCGTTGTCGAGAATCAAACCGGTTTAATTGCAAGAAAGGCGCTGCTCCAGGAAAGAATTTTCTAGAAGTGCGAGAATTGGTTCTCATTGCACAATAGGGAGGTTTAGAAATCAAACGATAAAACGTAAACGTTAACGACAACGTTATTTTTGTATCGAAAATGCAATATAAAATCTGGTTAATGTGTAGTATGAAAAATAACGTTGTCGTAAAGTTTACGTTTACCGTTTGATTTCTAAACCTCCCTACTAGCAATTTACCATCGTTTGTTTGTTTACTAAATTTGAAGGCGTAATGTTCCGCTCAGACCAGCAACACAAACGATTGCCGACAGTTTTCTATGGATAAGTTGCCCATAAAGAGCCAACTCACGCAAGGAAACTATCACACGCTGTAGCAGCGCCTCTTTATGCAGCTATCAAGTTAATCCCGGACACCCCCTCCTCAGGCACTCGACACTAACTCGCCAGTCTGCAGTATTTTGGAAGTGGGGGACTCGACATGGATACGCCAGTACCATAAAATGTATCAGGTGGGGATTCACTTCAGGGCAAAATAGTATGCGTGGGGCACTAGTTGTTTCCTAAAAGTGTGTGGCGCAGGTGGCCGGGACTCGCTCCAAACTCGACATTGCCTGCCGTAGGCCTACCAAAGTTAGAAAAATATGATTTTTTGCATTTTACTAGTATGTTAGACATTGTGGCCTCATTTGCCCCTTCATTGCATGCCAGTTAAATTTATGCAAATCTGACCCGCCAGAATGAAGAAGATGGATCGTCAATCCTTCTTGGTCATGCATGCTCCTTATTAAATAACTGGAGGCCAACGCAGGCGTTTTTACTGTCATCGCACTCCATACCTTCTCACTGATCCTCCCATTCGGAACGACTTGAGGCGAACTGCTCATCTGTCCACTGGACAGTGCGAGTTGTCACGGAAATTGCCGAGCAGTTGCTTCGGAAGTTCCGAATGTGATCCTCCGTCCGCCATTTTTGTTGTGGAGTGATCACGTGTTCATCTCCTGCCGCCGGAAGTTATCGATCGTCAGTCTTTCGACGGCGATTCGACAAAGTCATTGTTCCTGTTTGGTCGGGCACTCGCGCGCGCAAGTATTCGTGTGTGAAGGTACTCGGCGCAAATACGACTGCCGCAAAAATATTGCTAGTTGGGGATTCGACCAAAAGATAAAATCTTAATACCGGGGACTCGACAAATTTTGGCGTCGAGTGAACGACTATGCCTGAGGGGGGGTGGTCCGGGCTAAACTTGATAGCTGCAT
>NMRB01000134.1:621624-632926 GCA_002633025.1 Notospermus geniculatus
CCTAAGTCCTTGAGAATTTACTATCGGTCCCTTTTGAAAAGTTGTAGGGATTGGTCTTGTCTTCCTATTGCAAACCCCGGAGGAGGTATAGCGGTAATTTTCGGCCCTTTTTAACAATGATCCTACTGCATGTTCTCTGCCGAAAGAGACGCACGTACAGCATGATTCGGCGGGAACTCCCAAGCTGGGTAAAGTTAAGGATCCTTATGTTTACCCAGGGCCGTCCTGGGTAAAGAAAAGGATTACCCAGGATGATCCTGGGTAAACATAAGGTATACCCAGGACGACATTGACCCATTCGGCGTAAGAAACACTATACAGTCATATTCTCCAAAAAGCACTTCAACTCCTCAAAATAAAACCTTGTAGAGGAAAAATTTCGCAGATGATAACCGAGTTTCCACACGTTTTGTAATAGATTTCATCGTAGCGTTTCTTCCCCCATCGTAAAAAGTTAATTGTACACGCCCCATAAACAGTTTCCTTCAAAACCAATTACGCATTCCACACCTCGAAATTTCAATGAGTTTCTTCTGCATTAATTGCAAAAATACCGAGATAAGCATTCACGAGATCTGCATGCAGTACTCGAGGCGAATTCAGTTACCGGTGAAAAAAATACGATGTTGGAGATTAAGAATGTTCGCTGTATAATGGAATTCTGTATTCTTCGTAACCTTGATATTTCGTAACCCGCGGGTACACGATATTACTCTCAGTAGGGAGTTTTCGCAAAGCTCCCAGAACGCCAACGCGAACGCCCAACCCATTGTTTGATGGCACGACGAGAGCACCGAACAAAAGGATAGACGTTCGCGTTGGCGTTTCGGCGCTTTACAAAAACTCTCGACTCTCTACCATGTCTACTGAGCAAACACCAACGCGAGGAATTTCACGTGGAGGAGTGCCTTTTGTCACCAACCATTCCGATTCAGAGAGGACAAGGAACATATGAATTCCGAGCACTGCACTACGCGTTCCAACCTGGAGAATGTTAGAGAGATTTCGCGAAGCCCCCGAAACGCCGACGCGAACGTCCATGCTATTGTTGCTGCTCTCTTCATGGCATCGAACAATGGGATTGGCGTTTCGGTGGCTTTGCGAAAACGCTAAGTTAGAGCACATACGACGAGAATATAAGCAGTGGAACCTCTCTATTAAGGACACCTTCGGGACTGACAAATGCTGTCCTTAATTGAGAGGTGTCCTGATTATAGCGGTTGAAATGAATAGAATGATCAATTTGGGACTGGGAACATTGGTGTCCTGATTAGAGAGGTGTCCTCCTGGCAGAGGTGTCCGTTAAGGGAGGTTCCACTGTATTGGTTAGGTAATAGTCGGCCTCGAAAATTCCAGTACGACGAGAGTCAATAGAATGATATTCCTTGGGCCGGGAGAAGGTGCTTGAAAGAAAGGAGACAATACAACGACAGTGTAGAAAGATGTTATGGGTTACTGCCTAAGGTTGACATCATTAATGACACATCAGAACAATGAGCCAAACGTTGATGGTAAGATTGCCAACGGTTTTTTCGAAGATGCCAGCCGTGACTGACTGGAGGTCCTAATGTAAAAAGGACACGAGCAAGCGGTGCTGAAGGGAAGAATGGGATAATTAAGAGTTTCCCTCGTGTTATTTGAATGAAATGTTGCCATTCAATATCCCATCATATACAGCTCTGGAAAAAATTATCAGACACCTCTGTTGTTTCATCTCATTTCCCATTAAATAGGTTCCACAAAAAGTTTATTCACCCTGTTATGCCACACTGTATTCAAGTATACTTATTACCTTGTAAAACAGGACTGCAGTCGTAATTATAAGCATAAAGTCCGTATGATGGTATGCTGCTCAAAGAATTTAAGTTTGATTAGAAGCGATTTGAGGTAGACAGTCTGTACACAGTAAATGTATGCACTTCAGGCCCTTCCTTTTAGTCAGAACTTTTGACAAGATCATTCTAAAAGTTCCATTGTTTCTTCATTATGGAAAATCAATTTCTATGTTTGATATTGTCTTGGTGAAGTTTGAACAATTTAACGAACTCAATAAATCAGTACATACAGAACTGTTGGGGAGTTTGTGGGAGTTATTTCAATGGAAAATGAGTGAGTCAACCAGAGGTGGTCAAACAACTTTTTCCAGAGAGGTAGATGATGAGTACATTGTAAACGATAGGGCGGTTGGAGGAGCCCTTCAGTAGGCTATAATATGAACTGTCCAGTGTCCAACAACAAGTTCACTATTTGAAAGAGTTTCCTCTCCATTATATTTTTGCCAAAAATGTACATTTTGTTTGAAATGCAACTGCATCAAAGATTTTTGCAAACAATACTCCGTTAAAGGTGATCATATGGCAAAAAGACGAGACGCTTGGCAGAAGCCTTCAGGTAACATCAGCTTTCCTATACATCACCATCTATAGGTAGCACTTCAACAGTATTCTTTCAACAAAAATATGTTGGCGGGTAATTTTAGGATACCCTGATGAATCACAAATGGCAATATATGGTATAAATTAGTGTATTTTTCCTTCGGTATACATATTTGTCAGTGCAAACAAATACAGGTGTAATGTTTTTACTGCCCCCCCCCCCCCGTTTGCCAGTGCCTCCCAACAAAAGATTGACGGAATAAGCCGCGACGTGACAATGGGGGAGGCACTGATCAACATGTCTTTCTGTATTTGAGTGTCCGCCGAACAATAAAGCATCCGGGGGCATACGGGGGCATTCTCATACATTACACCTGTACCTTATATATTTGTTTGTATTCTGTGTGACGAAGAACAATGCTGTAGGGAAAGAAACTAAGATTCTCAAGAAGGAAACGAGAAAGAACAAACTGCAGTATTTCTGACGTACTCTATTTTCCTCTACGACGACGAGGCTACGGTTGGCAGCGATATTGCCTTTTGGATGTGTCAACAACCACGATGGTTGGTAGAGAGGATGTGTAAAGGGAGGACTACAAGGCATGATATTGAAAACTGTTTGTAATCAAGCTCTAAGACGATTAAGCAGAAAAGTTCAGATACTGACGAAAACACAGGAAATAGGGTCGGTTATGTACTGGTGATATCGTTGAGTACAAAAGCAGGGTAATAATAAAGAAAAGTGACTTTTGTAAAGATGACACACATGTACTGGTGAAAGAAAGGAAAGCTAGTTTAACAGGAGAATTGCAGGGGAGTATATCAGATGTGGTCTTGAAGAAAAAACGGGATATCTGTGTGCGCAGAACAAAATATTGGCATTATTCAGGATATCTTGGTGAAAGAACATCGTTGGAGGCACATTCACGAAGACGCCATCCGGAAAATGTAAGACTACGAAGAGATTTCTTTTTCGACTCAGTTTTTGCCATGAGGGTACATGTTATCACTATCTAAATGCCTTTTTACATTGAGCAGTCACTAATACATTAGTCTATTCGACAAAACTTTATCTAGCTAAATGTCGAAGTGTCTTGGAAAGTATGTCAGAAAATGTCGACTTTTGTGAACTTTTGCTACAAAAAACTGGTGAATAGACTAATTGTGACAGAATTCGAACTTTGTCGTGCAGTGGATGACGTTACCTACCAGGACTTATCACTTTCCATCTGTTCACCAGACTTCTCTTTTTTATTTAGTGTGTAATCCACCTTACTTTTATAACCCAATCCAGTACTTATAAACACATTGATGAGGACTCAAGAATGTCTTAAGACGATCCAAGTTTTTACATATACTGCAAGCACTTTGTGAAAAACTAAAATGCGCCAATACTGAGCTTAATAAAAGCTGCATTATATGGTCCGGAAGCGCCCCATTAGGCGGCAAGCTTTATTGTCTTTGACAAGCAAGACTCGGGTCGAGCAATATTCCAGCTACAAAATTTTGTCTATGTCGACCAAAGACTTCAGATGCAGACTTCTTGTAAATCAACAACAGAAAAAAATGACAAATTACATGTACTGAGTTTTGATCTTCTGAAGATTAAAGACTTAGAATAAAGGCTGTAGTCAAGTACAAATTGAAATACAGTGTAGGTATTTCGTTCAGACAATATCAATCTGAAGACACACAGTCCTTGATCATCCAGACTCATTATGGTACTCGAAAATGCACCCTCTCTCGCACTTGTCTCTCGAGGGAGCGACGGTGACTGTTTTTTTCCGATGGACTTTGACTGAAAATTCACCAGTATTGCTTTTGTTGACGACTTTTAGGCCATTCAATGTTTGACCAGAAATCACTGCCCACCCAGTGATACCGAAACGTTCATGCTGACCAAAAAGAATATGAACTTGAAAGAAATATCCTTCAAACTGTAGCATATCGTCCTGACGAAACCAGTGTGAGAAAAACAATTCTTGAGCTTCGCCCTCCTCACGTCAGGCTGGATCTTTACACAGTCTGCATGCACAAGGCCCACGGTTGTACTGCAGGTGAGGTACAGGTCTACATGTAGACCTACATGTATAAGTAGATCCCCCTGTCGTGGTCCCCCTACGTCCTCTACACATGCACGACAACTCTACAGCAGACTTTAGGAAGGCGAAGGCCCATGAAGCCTGGCAATTTTTGCAACGTTGAATGACACATGAATCAACAAAGCGTAGGCAGTGACAATTGTTTTCTTCAAATTCTCCACGAGGTATCAATCCAGAAGTCCTGACAATCCTCTGCCGTTGTCACAGTACACGAAAAAGAAAACGTTCCATCTTCTTCAACGACAGAAAATTCGACTGAATACAAAGCTAAGAATACGACGACTGTCGTGGCATCATTTACTAGAACTAACTAATCAGCGACGATGTCGTTCGCAGAAGATATTTCTAACAAATACATGTATGTGTACATTGCTCAAGGAAATTAACTCAGCCTTGAGTCTGATGAGTTGTCTGTGAGGATTACGGACTTGTCTATTGCTACGTCTTCTCTCGATGTTTTATTTAAAGGAGTGTAAAGTTTCAAAACGTTGCTCAATCATGTTTCCTATGACAAGGCAAGGCCTGTGTTCTGCCCCGCTGCATTGTTGGATTTACCTTACCCCTTTCAGTAGACACATTGACAATCGAGATTTTAAGAAATCGTCCCCCTAATGGTAACCCTAACGTTAATTATTTTCTACATTGCAAATGTATGTCAGAAGCCAAGGTTAGCATTTGTGTCATCGTTAACGGAGCGATTTCTGAGGTTCAATAAACGACCGATAAACAATACGACAATGACGTCACATGGCATTCAAATTCTAATTCTAATCCCAGGACAGAAATACGTTTACGTTTATCGTTTATTTTCTCAACCTCTCGAATATTATTTCATCCGGTTACTGTGTATTGCAGAGCTCTCTGCAGGGTGTCTGTCGCAGAAAAAAAACTCATCCTGAAATAAAGTGTTAATAGTGACCAAGCCATGTCCTAAATGACATCATCATCATCACAATCATTTGACCATAAATTAGGAGCAAAATGGCATTCCTCTGGTCAAGCATCACTGAGCACCATTGTTTTGAAAAGGGTATTTAGGGCAATTTCATGAATTATGCACCATCAATACCTCCCACATGTCCGGAATAATGACATAAGTTGATTTGCCCTTCCATGCCAAGCATGTCAGCAGGCAGGATATTTCACACATCATTTGGCCCTACTGTCGCAAATGGGTTTTCACACCTAATTTTCAAAATAATGTTGTTTCGTGATGCATGAACAGAGAAATGCATTTTGCGCCAAGTTTGTGGAAGATTATTGTCAGTCAGGACACAGCTTGGTCATACATGTATTAAACTTTTATTTGATGATCAACTTTTCTTTCCGTGGCACCTACGGGGATATCAGCACTACAAATCAGAGTTTTCGCAAAGCCCCGAAACGCCAACACGAACGCCAAACCCATTTTTCGGTGCCACGAAGAGAGCACCGAACAAAACTACAGACGTTCGCGTTCTTGGCGTTTCGGGGGCTTTGCGAAAATTCCCTATTGTTTGCGAAAACTGCCACGGCAACCCCTGTCGTACGTCGGATCCATGTCTCAGCCTCTCTTCACCTCAACAACGGCAAACAACAGGAACGCCCCGAGACATTGCTTTGAAAAGTTCCTTTTTCTCGCCAGAAATGAATGGAAGAATGCACAATTCCCGAAGTTTCCATCGGAGTTTTTCGCAAAGTGATGTGGCTTCCATCCAGGTGACTACACCAGCGCGAGTCAGTTTTTTTCTCTGCCACCATTCAAGTTCCTAGCTTAGGTACTTTAGCTGATATTTCTGATCACCCAACCATAAATTGCCATCTATTTGCGGTCGACAATGAACCCAGGGGAGACGAGAAACTGTCTGAATGCAATGAATGGAAATGCGTCGCTAGTAACTTTTTATCACCGTTTTTGTCAGATGCTAGGCGTGCAGATCTTCGATGCGGTCCCAAAGAGCCAGTAACTTGTCGGCTGTACGAAAAGACTTGCATCTCCTGGATATTCTCATCGGAGATTCATCGTGAAGGTGGGCGGATCGCCGTAGCATCAAAACTTCAAGAATTTTCGCTGTCTACTGTAGAGGCCTGCAGATGCCGGTGTAGCCTCTTCTAGAATGTTCTACGTACATGTACATACATGTATGTGTTTCCATACATCCAAAGAACGAGAAAGCACAAAAATTGACACACAAAATTGTAAATATCAAGAAGTCTACTTCCAGAAACTAGCGAATTTTCGACCCCAAGCGGGGTCTTCCTCAGGCACTTTTTAGTTGGAGAGACCAGAAGAGACTGCGCTGAATCCCAAATGTACATGTAGATTGTACGTTTCCATAGATTGTACATGTATGTTTCCATACATGTACAAAAGACTTTTTAAGAGGGTAACACAGAGAAATATGCCACCCTCTTTCAAAAAGTACCAGTACCCGTACAATGAGGGAAACACTGAGAAACAGCAGCATCGTTGCACTTTACACCACCAGGTGTAATAACGGCTGGCCACCCAATCCTGCAAACCACCCTTGTTTCTCGGGACAAATCACTGCATAGGTACATCTACAAAAGGATGAGGGGTGTGCAATATTTTTATGGAAAACCTAGGAATAATGAATTTACTAATGTTACAACAGGCTACAGCGACAACAGGCAAAATCAGCCAAACTTACCACAAAATCCTTGATCCAGATTTTAGAGAAAAAGCTTTAAGCAAAGTTTGAATTATTATTCCCACACAGAATGAAAATAAAATGCAACGTCACTGCAATGACAGGATGTTTGATGCATTTCTTAGCATACATGTATGTAGTTCTGATCGGAATTGAACCCGATTTAATCCGAATTCCCAAGTTTATTGGCAGGTGCAGCAATTCCAAGCATAGGCCTGGATCATATAGAGGCCCTAACATGCATCACATATCATACATGTCACGCACATTACATCATTACTGTATCTATATCACTCATAAATATTTAACACCGAATAATGAATGTAATTGCTGTACAAACTGTAGGCCTAGTACGAAGACATATCAGTCATTCTTTTTAAAATAGCAGTACTATCACACTCTGATTTTTCAACCATAAACACATGATATGCACATGTACACGTCCATCACCGAGGCCAACGTTAGCTTCGCGATAAGGGTCAGAGAGGGATACAGCATCATTACTGGTCATAACAAAACAACATCAAAGAAAGATATTCTGAATCCCTTGTCGAGGGACAAAAGGCAAGCCAATAAACCGGACTTCGTCGTTACTGTAGGCAAAAGGTTACATTGAGAATACAATCCACGTAACACGGCCTTAGATAGGAAGTAGGGACAATGATGGTATTTGACCCTTTTTATCTCTTGCATACTTCTGATAAAAGGATCCAGTGTAAGCCCTCTTTGCTAGTGGCCCCTGGGACTTATACGCGGGTAGTAAACTCGATATTCGTGTACACTGGCAACATTTTTCCAACATATGAAAAAAATCCTGTGCAACACGATCTTTTGACCCCACATACACTATGTAGTATAGACTTAAAGGTGGTGGCTTTTTTGTTCTACCTCATTACGTCCTCGCCCATTCATTCATTGTCCAAGCATGATATAACACTACCAAACGCATTCTCTCTCAGGCAATACTTTTGTGCCCATAGCCCGCTTGACCAGCTCAGCGTGTTAGTGGCCATTGAATGGTATTAAACTCCTGACGTCGTATAGTGAGAACTGTTAGACCGCCATCTTTGTTGGAAAGTTCAGCAACATTTGAACAGCAGTCACGTTGAAAAACTCTTTTCGCCTGCAGACACCAGACGACATCATTGTCGAAGGTGTTTTTATCCGAATGTTGGAAAAATGCTTGATTTGTCCAGTGTGTTGGTCTTGAGTTTGGCAGGATGTCGAGTGCCTACATCCACTTGGCTTTTTAGGCTGTTTCTTACTAGCTAGGCGGTGGCCTTACTTAGAAAATTTGGCGTCCATTGTGCTGCACTGGCTTGACCCCGCTACAAAGATTCCAGCTCAGTTTCCACTCTGGCATCCCATTCACTTGCTTATGTTACAACAGATCAGGTGCAGACTGCCTTCGCCGCTGCGGATGAACGCCTTTGTGTGATCCGTGCAGCATCACCGGGTAACTGCTCAACTGACTTTACCTACAGCAGGGCTCCAAGTTTAGTTATGAAAAGCAAAAATGTTCAGAGAACTGCTTATAGTCTGAAATACTACACTCTCTAGTGAACATAATAGAAGAGCCAGCAAGATGCCCACGTGTCTAAGCTATTCAACCATAACAATACTCTCGCAACCACATTTACCAGTTATTTTTCGGAATAGTAAAAAATGCAGCCAGTGACATTTAAACTCGATATTGATATAGCTGGAGGTAACAGAACTGTCGAAGATGAAAAAACGATGGTTGAGACTAAAAAAATGATGATATAAAAAATAGGAAGTCAACTTCCAAAAGTTCTCAAATTTTCGACCCCAACCGGGGTCTTCCTCAGGCACTTTTCAGTATGGAACTCCAGAAAAGACTGAGCTGAATCCCAAATGTAGATCTAAAGTATCCTGTACAAACAGGCCGTGTCAAAAATTAAGGAAGACTAGAATCCAAGCCCCATAAATTGGTTGCTGGACCTGACAACAAAATGGTGAGAGGCTAAAAAAAGATGCACAAAATGGTGAGAGGCTAAAAAAAGATGCACTGGGAATCAACTAGAGCTGCCGACGTTGACTGCTGGAAATGGTTTCCGACGGGAGACAAACCTTGCACAAAGGAGCGGAAGAGATGTCACCTGGTCTGAGGTACCGAATGCAGACACGGCTTCGAAAATCGAACTCTCTACGACAGACAGACCACCATGCGATCAAAACGGTGGTGAATATAACTCGTGGGTCGTATATCAAAGGAACAAGTTCCTGAGTCTGCTTCCTGCTCTGCTGGAGAACTCTCGGGTTTTCATTCTAGCCGGTGTCCCGTGACTGCGCTTGAAGAAAGAGCCAAATCGCCTATGTTGAGTTGGCGAGTACTGATGGATATTTATAACTTGAGGATTGATATGGTGTCATTGTGGCTACGTCTGGTTGATCAAAAGAAATAAAAAGCAGCTCCACTTGATATATGTGATCCGTCCCTTGTGCAAAAGGTGAGCAAAGAATCGCCCTCAATGAGGTATAGATCCGACTCCGGTTTACCCATACCGGTACATGTACATGTACGTAAATGAGGATTTTTAATCCGTTTGTGAATTTTGAGGGAAAAATCTATCGCCAACAGAGCGATGGCTTGGTTTATCAAATGAGATTCGGGCTCAACGACAAATCTCTTGCCAAAGAAGCACACTCATCTACCCATAAAGAAATTTTAGAGTGCAGGCCTGGGGTGGATCTCGGAGTTCAGGAGTGTGGATCCCCGTCCTTGCTCTCGGTAATCAACGATTTTTTTTGTCAGGATTGGCCAGAAATCACATCTCAGAGCATTTGGATTTTACATTTTGGTGGAGAACCCGCGGGAACGGCCGTCGGTGACAACCAGCCTCAGCTGGAAAAAATCGCTGGAAAAAACGCTGCAAAATATCCTGTTTGCAAAGAAATGGTTACATCACATCGACGATCATAAAATGACCATTAATCTTTACAAAAAAATCCGTACCAAGCAGTTGACAATTTTATTGGTTTGCTGTTACGCACGTTTTGGCAGAGACAGCGTTAGTTTCGATCAGATAAAAGTAACCCGGATGTTAGACATCATTAGGCTCAACAGTAATGACAACTTGGGACACGTATCTGACCAGCAGACGACACGATTGCCTCGGTCATTAACGAAAACCAATGCATAGACCATAACCTAATCTTATCATCCAAGGCGACTGGTCCAGTTCAGGATAACGTCCCACGGTTATCACCGCAGGGTGATCCGACAAATTCATGGACTAACACGGAAGCTCTTGTGTGCGATGCTAACGGGATAGCCGTTAATGCGTCCCGAGGGTCCGCAGGATCTATATCAAGACAATACCGTGTGATGATGGAATACTGGCTATTAAAATCATGTGTTTGTGTGGGTATACAAAGCGGTGTATCCCTCGGAGTTTCGTCGCATCTACATGTACATGTAGCTCATACCATACACGTACAAATCGTTGTCAGAAATTTTCTTTGCTTGCCGACATTGGGAGAAATTTGTTAACAAATCACCTCTCTTTGACAACTGGTGTTTGTGTAATACCGTGCAAAATACACTATTCTACACAGTCATTAAGAGGTCAGTCAGGGAAAATTTCCAGCAGTGTGCAGACACTGTCATGACTAGTGATTGAATGACAGAACTTGTGAGGGAAATCGTCATTGGCCAGGGAAATGCATGGCACAAACAGCACACCGACTGGTTTTCTATTTTTCCAGCAAAGGTCGGCCACACATTAGATAACAACTAGGCTTTACTGAGTGACCCCACTGTCGAAGGTGAGTCAGGACAAAAGCAGGGTTGGGCAATTGACTAAGTCATTTGGGTGGTTTGCTATTGGTGGCCAATAGGACATTAGATTTGTTTCACGAAGAGTGAAGAGGGAAATACTGGCAATACAAGTACTTGAAGTAACATTGGGCGTGCAATATGGTGTTAGAATCATCCACGTTCATGCACACGCAATTTCACCGGTTGCACCAAAGGTCGTAGGTGCTGTCTTAAAGTTAAGAACAAACATAGGTTGCACCATCGATGTCATAGGACATCGTTCTAACTTTCCTGCCTATACAGTTACGACATGTCTTAGGGGTTGTCCCAAATTCCATAGCTTACGATAAGAACGTAAGTTTGGTGCAACCGGGCCCAGGAATTACAATCGTT
>NMRB01000135.1:9584-47006 GCA_002633025.1 Notospermus geniculatus
TTGTCACGTAGGCCTAATTCACAGAATGTCGTAGAGCAAATCGATTTGTAACGTTCTTTATCGGAGAAAGAAGAAAAAATCTCTATCCCTGAAGTGTAATAAAACCATAGAGAACCATCTGGTCGCACTAATCTCGTCGGAGAGCCAAAACAGCTCAAAAGTACGAATTTGGCATACAACAAAGAGTCATCTGCAGACACGAAACCTATTCTTTTGACGAGAACTCACTTACCTACAGTGTATATCACTCACTTGTTATTTCTGTCGTTTCAGTTCAAGATATGGATGCCTTCCTGAAAGGAAAGATAGGTATGTGGGAGGGTTGTGTGGTTGAGTGCGCGAGATGTGTTCAAAGAAATCAACACAACTGGGACGTCAGAGTTCAACCGTATGCCAAACCGACGGACCCGATCAATTTCGTGCCTCTATTCATCATAAGGGCCGTTTGGACGACAAGCCAAAAATCCACATTCAGATTGAATCCGATTGCATCCGATCGACCCGCATCCGGTCTCATTTGCGTTTAGACCAGATTTGAATGTGGTCGTATGTGGTCCAATGCGTTCCAATGTGTATTCGGAACCATCTTATTTAATCCACATTGGACCGCATTGGGTAGCGTTTAGGCCTACACGCAAGAGTTTTGAACCACAATCGGATTCGATCGGATCCCATGTGGATTTCTGCCTGTCGTCTTAAACGGCTCTATAGTCAAAGTCAAATTCCCTCATGACTTGTGCCGAGAAAACGCATTGATTGGTTGAATAACTTCGATTGCACTTCTGTTGAAGAGGGTGGCCAATCAATACGTTTTTAGCTGGTCACGTGATAATGGCCGAAACGATATCAGCCCTAGCGGTGAGATCGGGAACCAGTCTACATGTAGCAAGTTACGCAATTCAGGTCACAAACGCTGCTGAAATGCATTTGGAACAACAGATCGATGGTGAAAGCTTTGATGATGCTGTAGCCTAAATCTGCTGTCGAATTCGAAAGGCATACAAATTCAGCCAAAAGACAACTTACATTTTTATATTTTAGTACACCCGACGGGGATGCCTGGCGAGGGAGGAGGAGGAGGTTCCCCCAAAATAGGTGAATCTAAGGGTTCACCTGGTGTGGATAAGAGTTCGAAGGCGGACGTGCCGCGTCAGGAGATGCCATCATCACGAAGAGGTTAGGGAAAAAGTTGATGCGCCATCTGACATCGGTCATGTCGGATGCAAGGCGGTGAAGTTGACCCAATAGCTTTCGAACACGCATCAGATGGGAATATGATAAGCACCAGGAATAGCTTCACTAGTAGGCTACCACACCTCACTTTTGTTGTGACTGTGAACTAAAGAAATAAAAGGAGAAGTTATAAAAAAGTTGACTTCGAGTACAGTCCTTTCTGCACTGAGCGGGCAATGGATGACACCGGGACAGTGTCCCTATTCTTTTTAGTCTAGGGTCACCGCCAAAGTTTTGTCGAAATTTAAACACTATTTCCGGACCAGGGCCCATGTCCCCGAAAACCTAGCGTCCACTAGGGCGCGGACAAGACGCGGAACGCAAATTTAGCAATTCCGCATTCATTCCGCAACCTCTCCGCATATTCTTGAAAGATTCCATTCACTGTCTAAGCAGTTCCCGGCATTTCCGCACGTTCGGGAGAGGGCGAAATTTCCGCATCCAAATTTTGATCGAGACCAAAATTTCGACGCGGAAATGAACTTCCCGACACCTTCGGCACCCTGTCTGCATTGTCGTGCGGACATCGTCAGGACATCCCGCCTTTCTGTAACACTTCTGCAAACGTTCCTGAAAGCTTCCGCGGTGCGGGCAGCTTCGCGAAGGCAAGCAGAAGCCACGCGGACTGTTTCAGGAAAGCGCGGAGCCGATGCAGATCAAAATAAGCGAGTGCGCGAAGCCGTCAAGACATTTGCGGACAAGACACGGAAAGGTCAACAGGTTGCGGCGTGGAGGAGTTTATGGCCGGTGTAACGTTTTTCAGTGTGGCCGTTTTTACTAACTCCATGACGGCTAGCAGACATATGAGAAAAATCCAAATTCGGCGCAGAATTTATAACCTTGAATTATTTCCTGATATTGTCCGCATATCTACCCGATTGTCCTAGTCCATGATTTTACTACTCCTGGTGTGATCCTAGATGTGTCCGCGCTGTCCTCCTACGATCAGCAGCATTTCGCGTCCTTCACGATTGCTTCCTGGGACACTCCCAGGTATGTCTGCAGAGATTCGTAGTAATGTCCCAGGAAACGATGATTCGCACACTTTTTTTCGCGACTGACGCGGAAAGGATGCCGAAATTGCATAATTTGCTTCCGCAACCCTTCCTAATCTTGTCGGCGCTCTAGTGGACGCCACCCAGAAGCAATCGTTAGGTTAACGATGTCGTTAAAACTGGAAAAATGCATAGCTTAACGACATCGTTAACCTACGACGGCTTCGGGAACATGGGTCCAGTTCCGCTATGTCCACCGGAATAATATTGACATTTTGTATGTATATCCTCCTACAATACCCAGCAGGGTGCCGCACATGCATTTTCTATTGGCTTAATCCGTAACACCGTTCGGTGTTGGATCCAAGACTACCGGAGACCCTCAAGTTGTCGCCACGATGGAGGTTATCCGTGATGCGTAGTCACTGGAACACCACCCCAGATAAATTCTAAGTTCCGCTTACCGCCGTTAGGTGGCGCTGCAATAGATGTACGTTCTGTACAATGTTCACCAGCAAAAATAAATAAAAGACATCTATTTTTGGCACAAGTAGGCCTAGGCCTAATAATCGAAGTAGGGAAAATAATACAAGTGTATAATGTATACCTAGGCCTTATCTGGAAATTGTGTCATAGTCTGGCCAAAATCGCAATCAGCATAGTGTGACCTAATAATACTGAAAAAATGCTGTCCTACATAACATACCGTACATGTAACTGATAGAATATTATCGTGGTGTATTTGTTCGTTTGGAGCCAGTTTATACACGTACGGGTATTCTGCATTTGGCTTTGTACGAACCAGGGGACAGGCCGAAGAAAATACGTGACGGAAATTACTCATTATATAGGAAAGTGTCATTCATCTCAGCGACAGTTTAAGAGGAGGTCATCATGGCTAAAACGACGGTAAGTTTGTAGCTGGAAACCCCATGGTGGCCGAAATAAAACCAGTGTAAGCGAAATACAGCGGAGTGCCAAGAAAGAGCGCACTTGGCCCCGCCGGGATCTGAAAGAGAACGAACACAGTAGGAATACGTACCCATGCCCCGCCCTTGATTCGCCGTCAGGGGCCTGAAGGGAAAGTACATGTCATTAAGTCGATCTACAACGGGTGAAGTCATAGGTAGGCCTACGAACGTCTCCTACAGCTGTATAACCCCCTGGTATGACCCCGACGCCTTCGCAGGCCAAATGAAATAAATGGGGCAGAAACTCGGCCCGGTAATTTACGGTTCTGCTGCCCCTAGGTCGGGGAGAAGCATGCGTTGGTCCGAATGCTCAGGAAGTGGTTTGGGCTGCTTGCTGTCACAGGCGGCCAAATATCATTGTCAGCCCCACCAGTGGTCGGCCCTCAGCCACCGCACCCCAGACCATGGCCGGGGACCATGGTAACAACACCAGTCTAAACATGCGGGCTACCCGATGCAAAACGTACGTCATGTACGTTGATAACGATGTACGGTATATCAACCATGATGGCAAGCACTATGTTGGTGCTGGTGAAGGGGCGATCAATATTAACCGATAAACCGAAGTAGAACATCGGAAGCGGCCACATGTACCGAGTCATGTACTGCGGCTGAAAAACTCGGGTATCGGGGTACAGGCCATAGAGGTCTCCACTGTCATGACTGTGCCGCTTGGTTCATTTGTATGATGTACCATGATGAGATGCATCTACGATACAAATTTGAGCATCCTATCTCAAAGCATTTGCGAGTAAAGTTTTTTTTCGAAAAAGCCCCCTAGTGGCCATCTGAAGAATCGTGTCGCACCCAAACTCGAGCTCATCAACCTTACTCGATGACTCTGCAGGTTGAATCGGTCTTGAAATCGTTCGAGATCACGATGGACCAATACAAGGAGATGATGACCCTACTTGATGACGAGATGAGCCGTGCCCTTGGCAAGGATACCTTCAAGGATCCCAAGATTACACTCGAGATGTTCAACACGTTTGTGAGCAGCATCCCTGATGGCTCAGGTAACAACAAAAACGGCTGCCCATAGTTTTCTACTGATGAATTTTAGCGTCTGTCAACATGACCTCTTACACCTGACTTCACAGTATTTACTGGCGTCGTACACTTGTTGTTCAGTTGGCGCCAAACGTGAAGGATCATCAATAGACGGCGCTGTTTGACGAGGGAGCAAATCATAAGCCATCATCACAGGTTTAACGGACCCGCCATAATACACGTTCTGATTGGCTAACGCTGTCTATTAGTGATACTTTGAGGATGGCACCAACTGAAGCAGTTTCGGAGCGCGGGTAACGTGTCTGGCTATGGACAGTAGACGCTTGACTTGAAACTGTGGAACCTGGAGGGTAGCGGTTTGAAACTGCGGGAGGAGTGCACTGGCGTGAGTAACTAAAGGGAATGAATCATGGCGGCCCGGAGATTGCCTTAAGTATACAGTATTCCCTTATTGTTTTCCAGAACAGGGTAATTTTCTTGCTCTTGATCTGGGAGGGTCCAACTTTCGTGTTATTCTGATATCGCTGAAACAGGGTGCTCCTCCAACGATTCATAGCCGTGTATTTCCTTGTTCGCACGAGATAGTGACTGGGACAGGAGAGCAGGTGAGTAATCAGGCGCGGATTGGGCCCCCCTCCCCCTTTCGGCCAACAAATCTGTAAAATTGACCGTGAAATCATGAAATTTGGAAAAAATCATTGGAATTCACCGCAGATTTCAATGTTTCTAGCACAGTACAGTGCACCCTCTCTTTTCCGATATCGTGGATCCGCCCTATACTCTAGACTCACCGATCTAAGACCGCTTCATTAAGTTGTGGCACGACCGCCCGCAGTACCTTGATTGGCTCCTTGCTGGTGGTGGGAAACTGATTGACAGTGATTAATGTCATTCATTTGTGGCCTATATCAGAAGACGTCCCCCGTGCTCCGGTTCGTCGCCTGTTTGTCCTCAGAACTTGATTTTTGTTGTCACCGTCGTCTTACAGCTCTTCGACCACATCGCCGGCTGCATCGAAGAACTGGTCGATGAACATGGCGTCCGGGACCAGTACCTACCTCTTGGCTTCACGTTCTCCTTCCCACTGAAGCTCCAGAGTCTCGCCAGCGCAATTCTCATCAACTGGAACAAGACATTCTCTTGTGCTGATGTTCCTGGGAAGGACATCGTCATTCTGCTGCATGCTGCCATCAAGAAGCGAAAGGTAGGTGACACTTCCCACTTTTGTTGAAAAAAGGCAAAAGCAAGTAGGCCTACACAGCCAGTAAGTGTTGATTTCTTGATTAGGCTTGACCAACAGGTCGCTGAACGGCCGTTAATAATACAGTATAATCCATCTACAAGCATGCAAAATCCAAGATGGCCAGCAGGCGGCCATATTGGAAGTTGCTTAGTCCAATAATTCAGTACAATCCGTTAATACACTACAAATGTACATGTCTTTATTGACGGAAATTCACAAAGATCTCGAAATAAGGTTGGCATAGCAGGGCCGTATTTAACTTTTTGGTAATCATATTGGAATTCACCGCAGATTTCAATGTTTCTAGCACAGTACAGTGCGCCATCTCTTTTCCGAAATCGTGGATCCGCCCTATACTCTAGACTCACCGATCTAAGACCGCTTCATTAAGTTGTGGCACGACCGCCCGCAGTACCTTGATTGGCTCCTTGCTGGTGGTGGGAAACTGATTGACAGTGATTAATGTCATTCATTTGTGGCCTATATCAGAAGACGTCCCCCCGTGCTCCGGTTCGTCGCCTGTTTGTCCTCAGAACTTGATTTTTGTTGTCACCGTCGTCTTACAGCTCTTCGACCACATCGCCGGATGCATCGAAGAACTGGTCGATGAACATGGCGTCCGGGACCAGTACCTACCTCTTGGCTTCACGTTCTCCTTCCCACTCAAGCTCCAGAGTCTTGCCAGTGCAATTCTCATCAACTGGAACAAGACATTCTCTTGTGCTGATGTTCCTGGGAAGGACATCGTCATTCTGCTGCATGCTGCCATCAAGAAGCGAAAGGTAGGCGACACTTTCCACTTTTGTTGAAAAAAGGCAAAAGCAAGTAGGCCTACAGAGCCAGTAAGTGTTGATTTCTTGATTAGGCTTGACCAACAGGTCGCTGAACGGCCGTTAATAATACAGTATAATCCATCTACAAGCATGCAAAATCCAAGATGGCCAGCAGGCGGCCATATTGGAAGTTGCTTGGTCCAATAATTCAGTACAATCCGTTAATACACTACAAATGTACATGTCTTTATTGACGGAAATTCACAAAGATCTCGAAATAAGGTTGGCATAGCTATACTGCGCAGGGCCGTATTTAACTTTTTGGTCCAGGGGGGGGCAGAAGCCTCTCAGGGGGGCAGAAGACCTCTTTTTGCCGTTTTTTGCCCAAAATCCGCATGAAAATCACGTTTTTTGGTTGGCTCAGGGGGGCAACTGCCCCCTCGCCCCCTTTAAATACGGCCCTGCTGCGGGTCATGAGTTTTTATGTCATGTTGCGTTCTGTCCTTACCGTGAACGCCATCATGAGAATGACTCTGCATGAAAATCACGTTTTTTGGTTGGCTCAGGGGGGGGGCAACTGCCCCCTCGCCCCCTTTAAATACGGCCCTGCTGCGGGTCATGAGTTTTTATGTCATGGTGCGTTCTGTCCTTACCGTGAACGCCATCATCTGAGAATGACTGTTTTGGAGGGTTATCACCCCTTGTGAAAATAGTGTCACTTTTTCGCAGGGCCTGAATGTGGAGTGCGTGGCCGTGACCAACGATACGACCGGTGCGCTTATATCTTGCTCGCAGGAGAACAGCGATTGTAGAATTGCCGTCATTGTGGGTATGTATCACCAAAGATATGTAAGAAATGCAATCTCGTAACTCAGAAAAGAATGAGAATTGATATCGTGAAAAGCTAGCGCACACATATGGATCAGGCGATGTTTAGACGTATGTCATTCCTTTGTCGTATGGGCCTAATGAACAGCACTTTTTTCCTAGGAACTGGATGTAATGCCTGTTACACTGAAGATCTAAAGAGAGTGAGCAGATATCATGAGCAGCTTGGAGTCTCAGAACAGGTAGGGACTCGCCAGAAAGTTGAAATACCCTGCTTTCTGTTCCAGTGTGAGACAGTGTGGCACTTGTCTACTCGATCTAGCTCCACACAACTATAGATATGCCTCGTGATTTCTCTTTGGGCACAAGTCCAACTTGTTTTCATGAGTTGTGGTTTCGTGGCCTTCTCTCAGACCAAGTTCCAGAACTGGCCACAGTTTACTTGTCAGAGAAAATCATCTTGTCCAAACAAGGCCATCGACTGTGCGTTTTTAGCCTTGTCCCAATCATGCCATCGTTTGCGTTAACTCATAAATTGTTAAAATGAATCTGACCCCCACGTGACCCCGCCTCCGATTTGCCTTCGCATACCGATGATTGGCTGAGGCCCTGAGCTCCTCAGAAGCGGGAAATGTGATGGATTCAAACCAGGCTAGATGGGCGTCAGTCCAGATAGACTGGTGAGAATCAGATGGAGAAAATCGGCTGAGCTGGTACGTATTCCGAGTGGCGTTGGCCTGACTGCAGTTCCTAGGCTCCCGCTGTTTTCCTGCAGTAGCAAAACCGTGAAAGATACGGTTGCCGGTCCTTTATGCAATCGGCATTGTGGCCGTAAGCATTTGTTCGGCTGACGTCACTCACGTTGGCAATAAATCTGTCCTCCTGCACGTCGTACTTGACCGTGGCTTCAAAATGGCCGCCACCGGGCTTCATGTGAATGACAGTCTGGTAGAGTTTGATTTCAGTATTGGCCTGCTTTAATTTCAATAGTTTGTAATTAGGTTTCAAGACTGTACAACGGACAACTTCATCCAGCTCCAAGAAGCTGCAGTCATTTCGAAATTCCGCGGTTAAAGAATTCACTAAGTTGATAAATGCGTTCGCAACTCTAGCTATAGTGGATTCGTTCCTAACTGGGACCCAGGTCAGACAGTTGCACCAGTGGGGGTCGATTGTCGCATGTTCGCATTCTCTCTCCGCCGGGATTTCGGAAAAGAGGCTGATGCCTCGTTTTGAGATATTACCACGCTGCTCGTTGCGGAAGTTCAGGATGTCATGGAATGTTGCGTGGACGTCGTATGGAGAGGTCAGTCTCTTAGAGTTCGTTTGGATGTTTTTAAATGCAGCCGGGTATCTCGTTTTGAACCAATCAGGCACACGAACTGCAAAAAATGGATTGCGTTCCTCAATTCTCCCTTGGACGGTCTCCCGAAGATGTTGAAAGCGAGCGCCGTGGTCGCTCATCAAAATCATGAAGGTGTTTTTCAACAAGTCGCCTTCGTACAAATCTTTCAACCATTTCTTGAGATCATCGTCTGCTATGTTCAGACGTTTGTTGCTGTCATGGCTGATGTCGCCCACAAATCCGAATTGAAATCTCCGTTTGTTTTTATAGACTGTTTCAAAATCTTTGAGATAGTTCAACAGCAGGTTATGCTTTAATACTGCACCTTGGCAGTTTGCATCTTTCGAAGTCTTCTCCAGCTCCTGGTAGAAGTGTCTTATGAAGTGATCCGTCGGTTGGTTCTTAAACCCTAACATTCGGAAGGTAAACGTACCAATCTTAGCCGTGTCCTCGGTGTAGTGAGTTACATAACCCGCCTGTTGGAACTCCCTCCAGATCCATGGATGGCCATCGACTGGTTTCGCACCTTTGTAACCCCTCCGGGCTTCGGGGAGATTTTCTTCAACATCTCCCGCGAAAATTGGAAGTAATGCCGCGGGAGTTCCGTCTCCTACAATATTATATCCCTCGAGTAGAGTGAATTTTAAGACGTCCATCATATAGGCGTAGGATTTTGGTAGCTTACGTTGCCAAGACAACCGAGAGACCGAATCGAATCCGAACACCAGTACATTCATCCCCAATGAACCAGCAGGAAGTTTCACCTCCTCCCCACGCCGTTGAAGACGTTCGACGTACGGGACGGAAATATGGTAATTTTCATAATGCTCTGTGCCAGCCTTGCACGTTACCTTCGCCACGTCGTAGGTAACATTCGTCCCGTCCTTGATGCCAGATGTCGTTTTCGCGTAATAATAATGGAAATCATCCTCACCCCGAACGATCGGGAGATAGTCACAGGCAACCTCGCCGTATTCAGCTTTTACAAATGGTAAAATTCGAAACACACCGCCTTCTATTCTAATCCAATCCCTTCCTGTACAGTTGGGTTTTGGAACATCCGCAAAGAAGTCTCTGAATTTCGAGGACGGGTACATTTCCAACTGTGCCTGAACGCACGCCTGTTTCACAGCGGAGCCTCCGACTTTGAAATTTGTTAGAGAGGTTTCCTTGAGCCCTGGGTCCCCAAGCAGTGTCGGTCCCGTAAAAGTAAGCCAACTAAGGTCCAGCATTCGCGTTATAATGATGATGATGATGATGGCTACAATTAGGTATCGGATTACTGAACCAGGACGCCGGAATATTCTTCGTCTGATTAGAGTTAGATACGACATGGAGTGCATATCTGAAAAAAAAGAAAACTCAGTGAATTTGAGGACGAGGCGGTGAGGCGTTGCTCTGAGAACGGCAGGATGCGCAAAACCAGGCGTGAGGAAAGCACTCCAGTGAAACGGGCCGGAATCTCTGCGGTTCCCCCTCAGAAGCTGCGTAATTCCAAAGGTTCCTGTGCTCACCGCTAGAGTACTGAGATCGATATTGCTTGTCCTCCATGATCACGTGATCAGCCGAAAAGCAGCCGAGGAAAACGGGCTTATTGGTTAATGGCTTTTCATTGGATGCTTTTAGGCAGATCACCTGATCACAGGCAACTACATGTAGTTCTAGCGTTGAGACCGGGAACCAGTCTATCTGGGCCCGGCAATCATCTTTTTAAAATATTTTCTGTTTCTCCAGGCATGCAGCTCACAAGAAGATACCAGCAAGCCGTTCGTGAGTAAAATCCTATTCCACGGAATTTACAAAGTCTGTTCACAATTAAAGCTTCGCAATGACGTGCGGAGCGGTGAATTGACTGGTTTCATTCTCCAGCCATATGACTGAAGCACAGAAATGATAGAGAACCAGTCGACTTCGTTGGTACCGTATGGTTTAGTGCATGGCCTAAAGACTGCAAGATAAAGGTAAAAAGATGTAACCTTTCCTTCCCTTTAGGTAATTATCAACACAGAGTATGGTGGTTTCGGCGACAGCGGATCCCTGGATTTCGTTAGGACAGAATTTGACCGCCAGATAGATCGAGAATCACTTGTTCCAGGACATCACCTGTAAGTAGTATTAAAATTTAGAAAAAAAGGCCCTAAAACAGCGACCTTCCAACGTACCCCGGTAATTGTCAATCCATTGCGACACATCCCATATTCATCGTTTCGAGAGCCCCCGCCATCTTGTTTCGACGAACATCTTGTGTGCGCGCACTTACCTGGTGGCAAATCAACGCATTTGATTGGTCGGGAGATACGAATTTTCCCGCCAGAAGTAACTGCGCATGTGCCGTTTGCAAGAAATCGAAGATGGCGGGGAGGGGGGTCGAAACGATGAATAGAACTTTCCCTTGTTTTCAGACTAGAAAAGATGGTGTCTGGTTTATACATGGGGGAGATCGTCCGCCTCGCCTTGTTGAAGATGGCACGCGAAGGTCTCATTTTCGCCGGGAAGATTACGGATGCCCTGGACACACGAGAAAAATTCCTCACCAAGTATATTTCGGAAATTGAGAGGTAGGCCTATTAATGTGGTATTTTCAACATAAACGTCTGAAAAACCTTCCAACTATGAATAGGCCTACATGCGGTAAAATAAATTCTGTTGATGGAAGACAGTGCCACAGTGTTCCCGTTTCTGAGTGTTTCTTCTCTGGGAAACGAGAGCGACAGAAATCTCTGACGGTGTCCACCGATTGAAAATTCATTGGTCTCTCTCGCTGTCTTTGGTATGGAAATACTGAGATATGGGGAACATAGAAAACTTCACAGAAGTTCGACAGAAAGGGGCTGTTCACTTTCGGAACCATTTTCCCAACTAATTTTTCATTATGTTGCAGTTGTTTGATTTTCATGATAACTTCAGGTTTAATATTTTATAATGTGAACTACATAATCATGAAAGAAAAATGTGACATCAGCTTCATTAATTAGGAAAACAAAGAGCATTTGCAAAATGTCCGAAATCAGCATGAAAACAGTGAAATTATTCCCTAATGTTTGTTGTACTGGGAGAGTAATGGTATTATTTATCATTCATTGAAGAATCGTTACTAAACATATTGGTTTTGCTGAAATATTTGCATAAAATGTGCGATTTTCTTCATTTCTGGACACCTATTTAACTGGGGGGAGAACAGAACAGCACATCTAGGCCTGTCATATTTGAATGGAATGTTGTGGTGAAGATTATGGTCAATATCAGTTACAACATGCATAATCAACCATGACATGTGAGGCCAAAAAAAGGAATACTTGATTTGGACATCCCACTGATCACTTAGGTGTACCCACATGGTACCAGTGCTGCCACCTTGAAAAACTCGGCTACTGCGCTGCCGATTCTCCACGGTGGAAATGAAGAAAATCACACATTTTATGCAAATATTTCAGCAAAAACAATATGTTTAGTAATGATTTTTCGATGAATGATAAATAATACCATTACCTTCCCAGTACAACAAACATTAGGGAATAATTTCACTGTTTTCATGCTGATTTCGGACATTTTGCAAATGCTCTTTGTTTTCCTAATTAATGAAGCTGATGTCACATTTTTCTTTCATGATTATGTAGTTCACATTATAAAATATTATTCCTGAAGTTATCATGAAAATCAAACAACTGCAACATAAGGAAAAATTAGTTGGGAAAATGGTTCCGAAAGTGAACAGCCCCTTTGTGTTTGATTTGGCGGATCGAGCTTACCCACCCTGGTAACCTGTAAGACAACGTTCACACTGAACACATCTTATCAGAAGTCCGGAATAGCCTGGTCAACTCCAATACGATTCAAGTACGTACGGTACCGTCACGTGTATCACACTCCACTCGAATGCGTTTTATACACACAATTTGTAGGTCATCATAGATCTATTCAGATTAATGATATTTGTTCAGAACAACGAGTTTTTTATGATGGAATAGGATATTTATAGACACGTGCGAACAAACATAGATGAACGATGACAAAAATCCGATTTGGTTGCTGTTAGCGAGCGAGTTGACCACTATATGTGTCACTACGGCCCAATTCAATGCATCTAGCGGACCCAGTCATTATTGATCGAGCAGCAATCACGTACATTTTCCTGTACATTGGTCCGCTAGACCTTTGCTACCATCTGTTGGGAATATGCGCGGCTGACTGTTCCTATTGATCGAAAAGCTGTCGATGAAAAACGCCGCGTTGATTGGTCGGTTCTTCAACAAAAGAACAAGTCGATTTTTCGACGAATCAGCGCGTTCTCCCTACTAAAAAAATCGCTGTAGGGTGTGACAGGGTGTTCTTGGGTGCTGTAGGGTATTCTTGGGTGTTCTTGGGTAGACTGTTTCAAAATACCCATTGAGTGAAGGGTGTTCTAGGGTATCTTTGTAGTCAGAAGCCAAAAAGGGTAAAACTTATCGACCAAATTCATAACAAAACGGTCCAAATGAAGTAGAGCCACAGCAGAGGTGCATGCCTGCAGGGCTCCATTCAAAAAAAAGGGAATTGTTCAAAAAAGGGCAGTTCTTATATACACCAAACCAGAGAGACACCTATTAGAGGAGGGCTGAATTAAAAAGGGACCAAACACCAGTTGGTCTCACTATACAATTACAAGCAGACAGGCTGCTTCAACCCCACCCTTGCGTTTTCTGGTTGATGGAAAAAAAGGACTTTTAGACCCTGACTCTAGGCCAATGTTTTTCTCATTATTTCCAGTGATATTGTCAACTCGGAAAAACCCGAACATACCGATCCATTTGAAAACATCCGACGTATCTTTGTGGAGTTGGGATATCAAGATGTATCCGAGGACGATTTGAAAATAGTCCAAAGACTCTGTACCCTGGTATCGACGAGGGCTGCTTACTTAATGGCCACGGGTGAGTTGACATATACGGACGTACCAACGACTTTCTTGAGTTGTTCAACGATAATAAATAAATGTGCGGACATTAATTCGGAATATAAATCCACATAAATTAATAAAACCAAGCAGATGGTTTCTTTTATGCCCACTCACAAATTCTATTTAGTGCTAATTTACGATCAGCTGCGCTAGGCCTACTTCGGTCAAGAATAGAGGCCTTGCAAATGACGTCACAAGCCGCCATGCTGGGGGGCACATACTGCAGAGGGGCAGCGAAATGTCCCAATGACGTTACGTCAANGGTCAGTCTCTTAGAGTTCGTTTGGAGGTTTTTATATGCAGCCGGGTATCTCGTTTTGAACCAATCAGGCACACGAACTGCAAAAAATGGATTGCGTTCCTCCATTCTCCCTTGGACGGTCTCCCGAAGATATTGAAAGCGAGCGCCGTGGTCGCTCATCAAAATCATGAAGGTGTTTTTCAACAAGTCGCCTTCGTACAAATCTTTCAACCATTTCTTGAGATCATCGTCTGCTATGTTCAGACGTTTGTTGCTGTCATGGCTGATGCCGACCACAAATCCGAATTGAAATCTCCGTTTGTTTTTATAGACCGTTTCAAAATCTTTGAGATAGTTCAACAGCAGGTTATGCTTTAATAGTGCACCTTGGCAGTCTGCAAACATGGATGTCCAAGTCTTCTCCAGCTCCTGGTAGAAGTGTCTTATGAAGTGATCCGTCGGTTGGTTCTTAAACCCTAACATTCTGTACGTAAACGTACCAATCTTAGCCGTGTCTTCGGTGTGGTGCGTTACATAACCCGCCTGTTGGAACTCTCTCCAGATCCATGGATGGCCATCGACTGGTTTCGCACCTTTGTAACCCCTCCGGGCTTCGGGGAGATTTTCTTCAACATCTCCGGCGAAAATTGGAAGTAATGCCGCGGGAGTTCCGTCTCCTACAATATTATATCCCTCGAGTAGAGTGAATTTTAAGACGTCCATCATATAGGCGTAGGATTTTGGTAGCTTACGTTGCCAAGACAACCGAGAGACCGAATCGAATCCGAACACCAGTACATTCAACCCCAATGAACCAGCAGGAAGTTTCACCTCCTCCCCACGCCGTTGAAGACGTTCGACGTACGGGACGGAAATATGATAATTTTCATAACGCGCTGTGCCAGCCTTGCACAATACCTTCGCCACGTCGTGGGTAACATTCGTCCCGTCCTTGATCCCACTTATCGTTTTCGCGTAATAATAATGGAAATCATCCTCACCCCGAACGATCGGGAGATAGTCACAGGCAACTTCGCCGTATTCAGCTTTTACAAATGGTAAAATTCGAAACACACCGCCTTCTATTCTAATCCAATCCCTTCCTGTACATTTGGGTTTTGCAACATCCGCAAAAAAGTCCCTGAACTTCGCGGACGGGTACATTTCCAACTGTGCCTGCACGCACGCCTGTTTCACAGCTGAGCCTCTGACTTTGAAATTTGTTAGAGAGGTTTCCTTGAGCCCTGGGTCCCCAAGCAGTGTGAGTTGCGTAAAAGTAAGCCCACCGAGGTCCAGCATTCGCGTTATAATGATGATGATGATGATGATCGTGGCTACAATTAGGTATCGGATTACAGAACCAGGACGCCGGAATATTCTTCGTGTGATTAGATTTAGATACGCCATGGAGTGCATTTTCTGGAAAAAAAGATATTTCGGTAAATTTGAGGACGACGCGGTGAGGCGCTGCTCTAAGAAGGGCGTGTTGCACAAAACAAGGAATGAGAAAATCACTCCAGTGAAACGGGCCCGAATCTCTATGGTTCCCTCAGAACCTTACACTCCTCGCGCAGTGTCTTCTCACTCATACCTGTCGTTCATAGACACTGCTTACAATAGCCAGATTCCCGCCGATTTACCGCATGATGGCAGCACTAGTCAGCGGCCAAACAGCGCCGGCGTTGCTCGGTGCTTCGGCCTGTTTACAAGATCAATCAATATACACAGGCGCGGATCCAAGGGGGGGCAAAGCCGGCCCGTGCCCCCTCTATTTTGTGGAAAATCTTTAAAATTGACCGGGAAATTTTGAAATTTTGAAAAGATGTTAAAATTTGACCGAGGTTTTCCACGATGTGCGCTGGCTGTGCCCCCTCTTTCCCATGATTCTGGATCCGCCCCTGATACAAACAGAATAATCTCATATAGAGAGCCGTTATCCACTTCTTTAGCGATGTTTCAAAACAATAAAGGCACGAACTAAACACTGAAAAGTGCAAAGTGGCACTGCATGCTGGACACGGGGGGAGGGGCATCCATTGCTGTTGTAGACTAGTCGTGCTGCGTCGTAATGCCACAGTCCCATATAAAATGCTTTACGACGAGTGACCAGTCTGCCACGGTTGTCATGGACGCTGACAGTGAACCAATCAGAAAATGTTTCATGTATNGATAATTTTCATAACGCGCTGTGCCAGCCTTGCACAATACCTTCGCCACGTCGTGGGTAACATTCGTCCCGTCCTTGATCCCACTTATCGTTTTCGCGTAATAATAATGGAAATCATCCTCACCCCGAACGATCGGGAGATAGTCACAGGCAACTTCGCCGTATTCAGCTTTTACAAATGGTAAAATTCGAAACACACCGCCTTCTATTCTAATCCAATCCCTTCCTGTACATTTGGGTTTTGGAACATCCGCAAAAAAGTCCCTGAACGTCGCGGACGGGTACATTTCCAACTGTGCCTGCACGCACGCCTGTTTCACAGCTGAGCCTCCGACTTTGAAATTTGTTAGAGAGGTTTCCTTGAGCCCTGGGTCCCCAAGCAGTGTGAGTTCCGTAAAAGTAAGCCTACTAAGGTCCAGCATTCGCGTTATAATGATGATGATGATGATGATCGTGGCTACAATTAGGTATCGGATTACAGAACCAGGACGCCGGAATATTCTTCGTGTGATTAGACTTAGATACGACATGGAGTGCATTTTCTGAAAAAAAGATATTTCGGTAAATTTGAGGACGACGCGGTGAGGCGCTGCTCTAAGAAGGGCGTGTTGCGCAAAACAAGGAATGAGAAAATCACTCCAGTGAAACGGGCCCGAATCTCTATGGTTCCCTCAGAACCTACGTTCCAAAGCTTTCTGGGCTCACCGCTAGGACGTACACTGAGATCGGTATTGCCCATCCTCCATTATCACGTGATCGGCCGAAGCAGCCGGCTGATTGGTTGGAAAATCGATTGGTCTTTTGTTGAATGAGAGCCGACCAATCAATGCGCTTTCCATTGGATGCTTTCAGGCAGATCCGGCACCAGACAATGGAGGACAGGCAATACCGATCCCGTACAGAGCTCTAGCGGTGAGACCGGGAACCAGTCGATCTCGGTCCGTCATTAAAGGTTTTCTTTTGTTTCTCCAGGCATGCAGCTTACAGCAAGACACCAGTAAGCCGTTCGTGAGTAAAACTCTATACAATGTCTGTTCACAATTAAAGCTTCGCAATGACGTGCGGAGCAGTGAATTGACTGGCTTCATACTCCAGCCATATGCTTGAAGCACAGAAGTGATAGAGAACCAGTCGACTTCGTTGGTACCGTATAGTTTAGTGGCCTAAAGACTTTGGAATTTTTCTGCCTTTTCAGTTCTAGGTTGTGTTGTCCACGGACGGGAGTGGAAAAGGCGCCGCGCTCCTAGCGGCCGCAGTCCACCGAGCGAAACAGCCAAACGCATGATACTGTATTGAGATGGAAGGACTCTGCGTTTCCTTATCCAATCAGAGGACCAAAAAGTCACTTTTCAGCCGATTTCATTGCTGTATCATACTTTACGTAGTTCAGTATATTATTTGTAATGATAATCAACATGCTTAAAATCACATATATGACAAATTGAGGAAACGATACTAAAAAGTAGATGTCGGAATAGTTTAGACGGGTGTAATTAAAAATGGTGTTCCCAGGGCTCTATTTTAGGGCCTCTACTTTTCTTATTGTATGTGAATCAACAAAAAAAAAGCAAAATGATATCAACTTTTTCGTACCAATCAATACGCCCATTTATAATTTCAAAATGTACCGGGACCATATTTCCCTTTTGCACACAACAAAGCCGGGAACAAAACTCCTACCGGCTGCGACCAGCAACAGTTGGTGAGTGTATTGACTTCTTTTTTCTTTCATCGCCACGTATTGTTAAACGCCGCACTGTATTGAATTCAGAAAGCGTGCTGAAAACTAAGCATTGATTTTTTGAAGTACATGTACGTAGACTATCATTCAAGCATTTTGGGGACCTCCACGAGGCTATGAGACCTCTACCTGCAGTCTCCTAACACTTTGAAAACACCGTAAAATTCAATACTGTGAGGCTTTAATTTTCCCACCATCACGCCACCTGTTTCACAATTTTTTGCAGACTTCTGTATGGGCCATTCAATGCTGGTACATGTATCTGACATTAGTAAAATAAAGGTTATCAAAATTCATATTCTGCCTCGTTCTATTTTGAATTCCTCACCACATGAAGGTTTATTTATATTCATCGAAGTTCAAAAAAATTGCTACAAAAGGTTTTTCACTTGATTCTGTTGGCATTCTGTGTACTTTCTGACATACATGTATTAAAAGTCTACCAAAATCCGAGACCCGGAAAAGTGTTTTTTCAAGATGGCGTCCAAGATGGCCGCCAAAACCTCCACATAACCGTAAGACAGTAACTATTCACCCAAACTTGGTGTCTTTTCCCCCTAGTGCCATGTTAGAGGTACAATGATCTACCGGTAATATGGATCATATAGGGCCCAATATAGGGTTGCCCATTGGGAATCCAAGCGCCAACGACCCTTTTGAAAAGTCAACCAAGTACGTGAGGGAAGTCCCACCTCCAAGGAAATAGACTGCATGGGATGGGCCAACCCTAGGGGGCCTACCGTCTAAATGACCTGCAGATTATTGTGCCTCAAATCAACACATGACCACGAGGTCCGCGGGGCAACTTTGTATGCAGACGGGTCACAACCATCCTGAGGTAATCAGGGATTCTTATGCCCGCTCCCCCGTCCCACTACCCCAGACCCGGGCCGCAGCAGGCTGGCTACCCGCGGCCTATACTACACTGTAGCATGCAACGAAAAATATACCTACTGCCTACTGAACAGCTCCCAGTTACGTCCTGTCCAGTGTCTATCTCATATCGGTTTTAGTAATGCCAACAGAGTCAGCTTCCGACTTCGTCATCCTCCCATAGCAAGGTCTTTGTGTGTGAGCGTATGACCAGGACCGAACTCAAAGCCCTGTTATGGGAGGATGGACTTTGTACATTTCAGCATAGAGCACCAGCGCCATCTGTCGTTAGGTAGTGGTACCAGACTACTTCCATCTGGGATCGCTGGTTGCACCAGCTGAAAGCAAGGAGCTCAAAGTTAAGTTTGAGGTCGACCTCAACTAAGTAATATGATTTGCCATTACAATTTGAGGTTGAGAATGACTTTGAGGTTAGCTTGAGCACAAAGCCCGCAACCGGGCCTGAGCGCCCATTTCACCATATTAATTACATATGTATACAATGCACTCTCAACATTGAGAGGTCTCCGAGTGAGCCACTGCCACGTTAAACGTGGCAGTGGCTCACTCGGAGACCTCTCAGTGTTGAGAGTGCATACGGGCAAAATGGTGGTCACATGGATCACCCATTGACTTACGTGCAGTCTGTTTCCTTGAAGACAGTACTTCCCTGACTTGGTTGGGTGTACATTTCAATAGGGTCATGGCGCTTGATTGGTCAATGGGCAAGTTCGAGTGAGCCACTATGAGGTTAGAGGCACAATGCCGGTGTAGTAGAATCTAATGTCCCCCGATATGTGATGTCCCCCAACAATACATTTACGGATTAAGCGGCACCATTGAATTGAACTCCAGAGAGACCAAGACCCTTAATCCTGTGACAAACAATGCAGGGGGACATCAGGGGGTGGGGACATTAGATTTCATCACACTTGTGTGCAGGTCACATGGATCATAATTGATCATCCAATCGCGATTTATTACCCTATTGAAATGTGCACCCAACCAAAGTCAAGTTAGGGTCGGAAGTCCCACCCCTCCATGGAAATAGACTGCATGGATTGTCAACCCCCTATGATCCATGTGACCTGTAGATCATCGCCTCTCACCTCGCAGTAGCTCAACTGGACTTGTACCTCGCAATGTGGAAAGCGAATTTTTGAACGAGGTCTACGTAAATTATACACTGTAGTGGTAAAACCTTTCCAGTTGGTCTTCAAATATTGTTGAAGTTAAGGGGCATAATTTGAGCTACATATATTTGAAAGTACGTGATGCGTACATATGATATATTCATTTTGCAAATGTAAGGAAAGCATTTGGACAGGTGATGAAAAACTTGTTAGTCATTTTGAAGGGGAACTGCTCGGCCTCGAATTCTCGTAGCCTGACTTTGTTTTCTTGGCCGAGCGCCGCGTGGAAGACGTCAGATGAAAACCATTTGACGTCGTTCGTGTTGTAAACAACTCATACAAATGAAAACACAATGCAGAACTCAGAAAAAATGCACACGAAAAAACGTCGTGCACGAAATTCCCCTAGCTTATTGTCCCTTTAAGAAATCAATCGAGCAATCGTTCGATTTCTACTCCAATATGTCCAATTAATTGGTACTCGTCATGGAGGTGCGGAGACTTATCATGTCAAGTGATGCCGAGCTGCTGTGAAGCATTGCTTGTTAAACAGTAACGGTTTGGCACCAGGCACTGAGGTAGGTCTGTATGTTTTCTCAAGCTTATCTATCCGTCTATCAATGCGTTTTTTACAAATGCAGCCCTCAAAATTAGCTGGGGTAGGCACGGATCCGAGGGGTAGGGGTCCGTTATAGGCCATCATCCCACCCCGGCCCTGCTCTTGGCAATCGATGATTTTTCATCAGGACTTGCCAGAGACGGCATCCCAAACATTTTCCCCAGGCTCCCTCGGCGCGAGTGCCTACGGTGCCTGCCTTAAACGGCCGCCTGTGGCCACTATCCTATGATCCCCTGCACAAAATCATTATCCGCCGCCGTGGTGAGTTGTCGTATGAGGGAAGAACAGCGGCGATCATTATTTCGGGCGTATTTACGACCCCATCTCCTTTGGCTTTAGTGAGGGAGCGGCGGTTAGCTTTGGCTCCAGGCTCGCAGCACACGAGGACATTTATCGCTCATTGCAGCAAAATCAAGAATATGCCCCGTGTGCGGTGAAAAGCAACGAGTCTTGCTGTCGGGGTGCTGCACTGGGACATCGGCGCCTCACCCCTGGGGTTACGGGTTCGATCCCCGGTTAGTGCTAGAGACGGTGAATTTGTTCAACAACGGAGATTTTCTTCTACTTTGACCTGCAAGAATCTTCTCTACGCTTCGGAAACCGTGCAGCAAGCGAAGGTTTCGAAACCGCTGTTAGTGGAAACAGGCCTTATAATTGTTTTAAAAAACATTGACAATGGAACTTTCTTCCGCGTTTTTAATAGGACGGCCTTGCGGAAACTGCCAAGCATGAGGGGTGGAGGTCTATACCTGTTAGCCATTGTGGCCTTCTTTGTCATTGTCGCAGGTAGGTTCTTTCTTGTTTGACATTGGGCGAACATCGCCGGCGACAAGATTCTACGCAGAGTCGCTGTCCAGCGCACACTTGGTGTGTCACCCCGATAGTGCTCTCGGTTCCTATCGGCGGTTTAGTTAATGGGAAAATCCATTATAACTAACTGCCGATAGGCGTCGGTAGCACTATCGGACTTTCTATGCGGCCGGCCTGATCGTTTGCGATATCGCCTGGTGTGCTGCTGGTAAAACGTTGTCGCAGCCTCGTTCCCAGTCATCACGCACCTGCGCATTTCACTGGGTGGGATTCTCGTCTGCTGCTGTCCGTATAAAGCGGGTGATCCACTGTCGCGATTTTGGCTTGAGACGCGGTTGCGTTCCCTTGCGATTACCTTATAAGGACTTCCGATTGCCATATAAGGCGATCGCAAGGGACCGCAACCCCGTCTCAAGCCCAAATCGCGACAGTGGATTCGCCGCTTAAGAGAGAGCCTATCCAAATATCGCGAGATGAGTCAAAAAAAAGTTAAAGTTAAAGTTTGTAGCAAGAGTCGTAGCAAGGGCGACAGGAACAGGCTGACCTTTGGTCGAATGAATAACACTAGTATTAAAATGGTTTTACTTGAATTTTGCAGTACAAATGCACCAGGCAATGGTGTAAATCTGAAGTAAAAGCATTTTTTGCTACTCTTTATTCATATATGACCAATTGTCGTAGACCTATCTGGGCCTTTGCGAAACTCACTAGGATCGCGAATTTACGAGTTCCTGAAATTAAACGTTTTTCTTCTTCAGCATCCGGGAATGTGATAAGAAAGAAGAGAGTCGTGCCCAAACCGGGAGCAGAGAAAAAATTTTCAGAGCCCACCAACATTGATGAGAAGGCGAGAAATGGTATGATTTCACCCTTTCAATTGTACATGTTGTGTTTTTCCATCTGACAGGGCCGAAGCCATCGTCCCATTTGACGGATTGAAAAAAACGAAAGACTCTCAAATAGATATTCGTTGAAATTTTTCAAGAAATTTTTCATGGCATTATGATTATGAAATCTTTTTATTGCAGATTGCAAAGCGAAAGGGCTGGTGTTTAGTGAGAAGTTCAATAAATGCTGCGAAAAGACAAAGATTGTGCACCCGAACACCGGGGAATGCATTGATTTAGGTAAGTGGGATTTCTACGCATGTTCCACAAAGCGGTTTATTTCTTCACGGACGCCATTTTGCTCTGAAGCTTATAGCGCACATGCCCGACAAAACTGACTCAATGCGTTAGGGGTGTCTGTTAAAATCGACTCTCCTGGCTGAATGACGAATCGACAGCGTTGGGTCAGTCGACTTTAAAAACACCCCTAACGGATTGAGTTTTGTCGGACATGTGCGCTAAAGCCTTACGGTTACTTTAATACTGGCTGTACGTTATAGAAACCTGATCGGCAGAGATCGATGGCGGCCAGTTGTTTAAAACTTTCTACATGTATATAGCAGCTCAAAATTTGTCAACCACTACCATCCCATCCAATCTTTTACCGATTTCGGAGTGTAAACTGGCTGCCTGGTTTCTTCAACAATGCTTATTTTCTCCACAGTTAAAAAAGTGGATGACCGTGGGGACCCAAATGGTGGAGCCAAACAACACAAAACGCCAGCTAAATCAGACAAAACGCCAGCTCAATCAGACAAAACGCTAGCTCCATCAGTGAAGCCGAAGATTGTGAAGCCTCATTAGGGTACGTAGGTGATAGACTTGCACTGTGATAGCAACCGACGCAAAATACACTTCCATCCAATCAACGATCAGCTTGCAAATGCATACTTACCGCTATTTGACCAATCTAAAAGTGGTTTACTTCCTCGGCTACATAACATGAATAATGGCCTGCGATTGGCTAATCTCGTGAAGTGTGAGCATATTTTCCGAAGCTATCTCCAAAGCAGAGCCAACAGAATATTATTGACAACCGGAAGAAGTCAAGCTGGACATGCACAGGAGTTTGTTTCCGAAGTTGAGTGGACTAATGACGTCATTGTGCGTTCATGGAAGCCTTTAATATTTTACATACACTTTTCGTTTTGTGTTTTCAGAGACCCTGATGTCACCGGCAGGGAATCAAGGGAGAATGAAGAGAGCACATGGTGGCGCCTGGACAGACTTCTTTTGATTCCTCAAACTGCCCTCGTGCTGTCTTTAAGAACGTCATTTTATTAAGAATTCGCTTACTTTTTAACTACATGTACATGTACTGCACGTAGGCCTACGCTACTGCAAGCGTCAAACCGGCGCTTGGACTTTTTCTGTTAAAAAAATGAAGGAGAACGAATGACCCACCGAGAACTTAAACTTGTATAATTTGAAAACAGTGAATGGGGTTAGTAATTTCTGGATGCTGCACAGGGGAGGTTTAGTTGTACCAAGTTAAGTCTTATGAAAACGTAAAATCCAAAGCTATGTCTTAACAGGTTTCGGTGTACGTGTACGTAGTATTCGAAACTCGGTCGTATCTAAACCTCCCTACTACAAACATCAGTCTCCAAGCAGTGCCAGTAAACAGCGTGGAGATGATATCTCGCGAGATCACGAACAAAAGCTTGTGAGTCCAGCGATAGACTGGTCCTCTGTCGTAGTTCTCGCTTCACTAAACTGTGGAAGAACGGAGCGGTACGACAGGGGACCAGTCTAGTCCAGCGATGGACCTCTGGGGCAGACGCTCTGAATAAGAGAACAAATCCGCTCTGAAGGTCGCCCTCCAGCCAGTTCAGCTGCTACAAATTGTATTCCTGTATTACCCTTCCACAATTTTCGACGTTTCTGCAAAATGTTTGTGCATTTATGACAATATAATGTAATCAAACTAAAATCATCTTGGATTTACTTTATTTTTGTCTTTGTTGTTCACTCTTGAAATGCATTGAGCGGAGAGCAGCAGAGTGTGACGTCATGGACGTTAACGTACACGTTGGTTACAGCCAATCTAGAACTGGCTATTTCATGAAGGCTGAGATGATTGCATTATAAACCCTTTCACTGCTGAGGGCATTCTTTCAATTTAGCAAATACGTACAGGAAGACGAAAAAGTACATAAACCTATCAAATAGGCATTCGTTCGAGAGCTCTCACTGCTTCTAGACGTTCGGTGTGAAAGGAAGGAATTCCCCAGGAAAAAATGTCCTGGGAACAAAAGATTCTGTTGTTTACATTCCAATCTCTGGCGATTGGTTTCTATAGCCATGCACCTGAATCCGTCATGGAATACTATTACCGGACAGTTTTTACAGGCGGACATTCTTACTGTTACACCAGGCTTGTGTCTTTTGGAAAGAAGTTACATGTTTTGGCATCCGCAACACACGTGACAATATAATTTTGCCGAATATCCCGTGGCAATTCGCAACTGGTGTCAGAGTGGCGTAGTGGGAGCTCCGGCACCTGTCACCGCTGATGTTCTGGGTTCGATCCCAAGTCGGACCCATTCTTCACCTGAGAGCGGGCGAATGATGTCCTCAATTGAGAGGTGTCCTTATGAAAGACGTTCAAATTAGCAATGATCAAATCGAGACTGATAAAATCGGGGTCTTGAATGACCAATAATGATGTAAGAAATACATGGGTACTATATTCAAACTGCGAAATACGATACGGTTTTCAAATTGCGAAAATAGACAGCAGGCTAACAGCACCAATCACCCTGAGATTATCAGAGGTTAGTTACCGTCCCTCCCTCCGCCTCGGTGACGGAGGGAGCCCCTGTTTACCTCTCAGCATGGCACAGCCAGACAACTGGCTAAATCCTTTCAATATCGACCAAACTGCATTCCTGATGCACACACCGAACATACAATTCGGCCACTTTTCAATTACCAAACTAATCGATTTAAAATCAATTTCATTTTGATCTGTGGCGAGAAAGCACTGCGTGGATCAGGCGGACTTCCAATTCATGGCATAGGACGTGGAATATTTCATAAACGGTAGGTTTTTTACACTTATAAAATCAATGAATGAGGCCTATTGGTGTCCTGTGCTTGTCAAGACAAGACTTCCCTTTTCTTTTCTGCTTCCGAGATCTAAGTCCTCTGGTTTCTTTTAAGGTAGGCGTATCTAGCCGTGTTGGTGATGATAACACACGGTGGCAACACATGCGATGTATGAACTATGAAAGCCCAGCAACAGTCGATTTTTTCCCGAATGGAAGGGTTCAATAATTAGTCGCAGTAGAACATACCTACGGACCAAAGTACTGAACTTTTATACAGAAAATTTTTTTTTTTTCATATAAAAAAGATTATTTCCTTTACATGTTATGGCAAATGAAAAACGTTCAGAGAACATGATAAAACTTTTCATTTGAACGATTCGGAAATGCTGACTGTCGTTATGTACGCCCTTCATGCGCTGTCGTTTGAGTTAGGCAGGCCTAAGACCTATACCTAATGTTATGTCCCTTTTCCTACCCCTTCCCCAAAAACCTTTGGTAACATTTTAAAATGTGTAGGCCTACAAGGCGCCCAATGTGATGCACAGGAGAATACACGTTATTTCCGACATTAAGCATTCAAACACTTCCACCAATATGGATCGATTTCCGAGCCAAAACGATCCGTCAATATTTCGATGATACCTTTGACCATATGCTTCGCCAATTAGGCCTAAAGAGGAATCATCATGCACAGGCTTAGGCCTAAGCCTACAGTGTATGCCTACCTACATCGAAGCTTTGCCAAAAGACAGGATGGCTAAAAACGGAACGGTGCCAAAAGGCAACAAAAATAAAAAGTTTATCTGCTGCGGCAACAGAAGGGACAATGGCACGCCGTTTGCTTCATAAATTGAAATAAAGACAATATCCAATGAAAATAACAACAATATAAATAGAATAAGATTTTATTATAAAAGAAAATGATCGAAAATTAAACACTGGAACCGAAATTTCACGGCCTCTGCCTTTCATAAACTCAATTATGTGTGAATCCTTATGAACCATATCAAAAATATTTTTGACCATATCCAGGAATTTCGATCAGAATCATGACTGTATGGAACGGGCAAAAGTCTTTTATTCCACCGTGTTTAATTCTGCACTTGTGTTCTCTCGTCAGTCACCATGAGGTCCTCGTTGTCCGCCATCATCATCGTCTTCCTGTTGGCCATTCTTGGTGAGTATGGTTTCAGGAACGATTGCAGCCCTCTATTGACAACAAACAGGAACGATTGCAGCCCTCTATTGACAACAAACAACGCCTCTCGAGCATTCTGATTGGTTAAGCAGTGTTCATGCAGTAAACTGTTGTCCAATTTGTTCAACGCACCATCGCAATGTGACATTCGTGTGAACTCGCTTTCCATCGCAATGTGAAAATCATGTGAACGCTTTCCATTGCAATGTGAACACTTTCCAACACTTATATTTTCCAGGCAAAAGTACCAACGGCGAAACAGGTAACGTTCCCCTTTTCATCAGAGTCAGATGGATTGATGAAACCAGATACATGTAGGCCTGTTATAGGGGAAAATGCAGTATCCAACGGCTGTGGAAGTCGATCTGAGCACCGAACTAACCACGGCCCTCTCTGTTTTTTTCAGCGCTTGAGAAGGCAATTCGTCAAAAGAGAAAGATCCTGGGCCCTGTCAAGCTGCCACACTTTATCAACGAGGACAAGAAAGTTTCTGCAGGTAAACACAATCCTTCCTCTATATGGTGCAGATGGAGATGCGAGCTCGAGTGCGGTGTGGCAAATCACTGTTGGAGGAAATACCTCTTTTCACATCAAGTCATGCAAGTGGTCAGTCTGAATGAGCCTCTGCCACGTTAGCAGCACAATGATCAGCGGGTCACATGGATCATAACAGCTGGGTTGGCATCCATGCAGAATTTTTCCTTGAAGGTGGGACTTCCCTGACTTGACTACCTTCTTTGTCGGGTGCACATTCAACAGGGCCAAACAGATGACCCCCAAAGCGTCCTCGTCTCTGTCCCAATAATAGGGAGGTTTCGCAAGGGCCCGGTTAGGCACTACGGCGACGTTTATCTATTGTGTGGGTATACCCCCGGGGTATACCCAAACAATAGATAAACGTCGTCGTATGGCCTAACCGGGCCCTTGCGAAACGCCACTTCATGCAGTATGGTGCTTGTCCCTTGAACATCACGCAGCCATACATACTTCACTCGGCGTCATTTTTATTTTCTTTGACAGAATGTGAAAAGAAGAAACTGGCTTACAACCCGAACACCCGAAAATGCTGCCCCACGACGCTTCACGTCTTCTACAACGGGAAATGCAAGAGCCTGCGTAAGTATAAAATACAGGGATCTTAGACGAAATTGAAAATATCAATAGTGCACAAAATGACTTCGCTCTGTCATGTGTGGCATTGCCATCAACAAAGTAACCGAAGTATCGCCACGATGGCTACGCAATATCTTGGCATCCATCAAGTATAGGAACGATTCTGACGAAGGCTCTCATTTATGATGACGAACGCTGCGGTGCTATGAACGAAAAAGAATCAGTGGATCCTCAAATGAATGAAAACTCTCTCTTTTCAGTTCCTGGAAACATATGTGGAAAGGGAAAAGTGATGAACTGGCAGTATCACTCCTGTATACCAGGTAAGTTGTGTCGGACCAGTTGAACGCAAAGAGCCTGATAAAGCTGCGAGTAAAGCTGCTTCACCATCGCTCACCCTTTGTTAGTCAGGTTAATCTCTTACAATGAAATTGACACCTGGTCCTGATTAATTTCACTACACAAAGGGCGTTCAATCAATCAGTCAGTCAATCAATTAATAACTTGTCTTATTGGGTCTATGTACAGCTGGTTGCATAGACCCTCCCTGCCCCCAGCGCCAGCGTTCGAGGACAATGCACAAACGAATGCCTGCTTTGTGACCAACACAGGGGTTTGATTCTATTTTATTCAAAATCGATTTTCAGACAACAGCAAAGCAGCCAAGAAAGCGGAAGAGAAACCAGTCTACAACCACCACGAGAAAAAGGAAATGAAGAAGGAATTAGCTGGGGAAGACCCCGATCAAGATAGTCAAGTGGAGACGACGGTGCAGACATCAACGGAACAACCTATCCTGTTGTCGGATGCTGAATTGGATAAAACTACGGTCAAACCCACGAAGAAAGCCGTCGCTCCAAAGGCCGCGGCACCAGCTACACCATCAGCAGGGAAGCAAGAGGTGGTATTAGGGGTGGACACGGGACCGGATAAGAATAAGAAGTCTAAAGGAAAGAAAGGAGGAAAGACGAAGGGAAAGGCTAAGAAGACGAAGGCTAAGGATAAAAAGGGTAAAGCCGCCGGCAAGAAACCGAGTTCGGAGGCCGAGAAGATAAAAAAGGCCCAGGAGGAAGCATTTAAACGAATGGAGAAGGCGAATGAAAAAGGTGGTGATTAGGCTGCTCGGAAGGTGGCGCGTCACATCATGTGGTTGGCTTCAGCGATCATTCTTCCATTGCACTGTTTTTACCTCGCTTCTCTTCATCCACTCACACATACATGACATACGTTTGTGTGACTGGATGAAGAGGAGCGAAGTAAACAACCCTGCTGCAGGAGGATGTTGACGATCGTCGACTTATGGAAACTATCCAACGTGATCAGTCCACAGGGACTTGAGGCATGCATTGCAGGGGTGGTGGGCGTGTTACAGAGGTCCAATAACAAACCCCCGAGTAATGCCCCGGTATACTGACGTATACCTAGTAGAAAATTTCTACTAGGTATACGTCAGTATACCGGGGCATTACTCGGGGGTTTGTTATTGGACCTCTGTAACACGCCCACCACCCCTGCAATGCATGCCTCAAGTCCCTGTGGATCAGTCTCGACTTGTTTGTGTCCGCAATATTGACAGTTGCTTGCCGCCGTCTTGGTTTGCTTTCGCGCACGAGCACTGTCGACTGTTCGTAGACTGGTGCCGGCGGCAAGACGGGAACAAGTAGGAAATGTACGAGAGAAAGAGAACAAAATGTGTATCAACTTGTCTTATGTATACCTATATACGTATAGGGCCGCCATTAGCCCATCAATTACCCCGGGCCACATACGATTACGGCCACACTTATTTTCTCTCTTGGCGAAAAAATATCAATATTAGGTAATCTGAAACACTTTTTATGCTTGAATATCAAAAAGGTACACGCTCATAAGGAAATCATAAAAGCCCTCCTTATCAGTTGGTAGGCCAAATGATTTCTTGTCGCGCTACATAGAGAGGGCTAAAGAGTTGAGGTTTACGAACGTGATACGTGTAGTTCTATTATAATGTAAACCTTGTTCAATCATAAAGCTTGTTCATCTTTACTTAAGTTTATTTTCACTTATTTTTTCGGTATTAAAGTCATCAGAATCATATATCATCATATCATATCATTACCGGCGTCGTAACCCTGTTGGGTTTTTGCCGGAGGTATGGAGTCCACGACAGGCTACTGTCCACCTGTGTGGGGTCTTTTACTTGCCCTGGCATAGACACTCAGGTACAAGGGACCACGGCTTTTAGTCCCATCCGACGGACCCTCAATTTGTTCACAATTTTGTTTCACAATTATATGCCTTCGCCCGGAGTCGAACTCGCGCCGACCCATTGCACAGTTGGTAGTCAAGCGCGCTAACCACTCGACCACCGGGCTTAGACATGAAATAGACAAGGTACGCTGTGGAGGGCATGAGTGGCCAGCCCCGTCAGTGCTTGTTGCATGACGTCACGCCGTGCCGTCATGAATCTCTCAATCTCATGAATCTCATACCAGTCATCATGACATGGAGTGCGAGAGCAACGACGAAAATTCGAAGTACGGTACATCCAAAACGCATGAGGCATTTGGTTCTGGTAATGACAGATGGGTGCAAAAATAAGGGATTAAAGGTAGGCTAATTTAATTGTAATCAGAATTGCAGGAAAGGGGACAACTCGAGCATGTCGAGCCAAGAAGCGCATTCGTCATGTTCGTCCGTGCTTGCTGACGCGAAGGCATTGGTTGAAGAACAAAAAAAATGTAATCAGGACAAAAGAAATTATTTTCAACACAAAGACAGCAGTGACTGCCAATTGCGTACAAAATCTGAAGAGGTAGGCCTACAGCTGCAAGCACAGACAGACAGGCCTAGCAGTGAATGCCTCCTGCGGACACGCTCTGAAGAATTACAAGTATCAGGCCATCAAGACCAGAAAGAAAGCTTTGGGTTCCAATTGCGAAAATGGCTGGATCCATGGGAACTGTTGAGAGTGTTGCAAGAACAGAAAGATGGCTATGAATCCCAACTGCAAAAACAGTTCGGTGTGAAACTCGACGATTTGTGTGCACAGAAGAAGTGTTTCTGTAAAAAACGATTGGCGGTTGAAGAAATGAAATACGACGTCATCAAAGAGTTGTTCGAGAAACTAAAGACTGAACTGGGTAAAGTGAAACGCGAACGAGATGAGATGAAAGCGTTGGTGAAGCTTGAATTAGATCAAGTGAAACACGAACTAGATGAAGTGAAACGTGCAAGAGACAAAGTGGACCATGAATTAGAAAAGATGAAACACGAAGATGATGAAGTGAAACGTGGACTAGAGAAATTGAAACGCGAACGAGATGAAGTGAAAGGCGACCGAGATGGAGTGCAACTTGAACTTGATAAAGTGACACATGAACTAAATGAAGTGAAACGTGAAAGAGATGGACTGAAACGTAAACACGAGGCCTCCGAGTATCAGTTGGCAGAAAGGAGGGCGCGGGTTAAAGAATTACAGAAGAAACTTGACTGGCAGAAAACCAGTAATAAATCACGTCAGGGGGACCTGAGGAAAAAACACCAGAAGGAACTAGAACAAGTAAAGAACCAGGTTGAGAATTTTCAGGGGCGTCAGAAGGAGCTTGATGCAAAAGAATGTGAATTCGTGCAGCGAAGGTGCTCGATTGATAAGAAAGAACGTGAGTTAGTGCAGCGTGGAGGCTTGCTTGATAAGAGGGAGCGTGATTTATTGGAGAGTGGATACTCGCTTGATAAGAAGGATGAATCCGTGAAAGAGCGGGAGAGGCAGACCATGAGTACGGAAGATCGACTCGCGAGGGAAGAGATCGAGTTGAAAAACTTGGCCGAGAAGCTGAGACTGGACGGGGAAAGGATTGCTGAAAGGGAGGAGGATATTTGTCGGGAGAGAGAAAAATTGGAGGCTAGAGCTGCTGAAATTGAAAAGAAGGAGGAAGACAAGGGATTCAGTGCACCAAAACTGGCAGAGGTTCCAACTTTGAGCGATGAAACAAAGGAAACTTGTGATAGATTGCCCATTCGCGATGGATTTGGTGAGGGGTGTGATCCCAAGCAACTGTTGGAGATGGTGGTAGTTTTACGGGAGCGATTAGCTGAGAGCGAAAGCAACCTTCACGAGGCGAGAATCGAGAATGATAACTACAGTAAACGAGTGGAGGAGATTAAAAGAATCATTGAGTGTGGTTTAGAAATGGGAGAAAATCGGAGCCAGGATAGTGAACGGCATACGGATGGAAGAGATCATGGGGTTAGGTCGATTGAAGAGGACGGAAGTTCCCTGGAAATGGATTGGGACCGGAGTTCCAAAGCATCAGACTCGCAGGTAAGGACTACATTGACGATATCGGTCTCTCCCTCTGGGCTGCGAACCACCTCCCAGCGTCCAATGAGACAGGCACGGGTGCTCACTGCATGCCGCCACTTAGATACCGGTACTATTATGGAACATTCGTGGCGCTAGATTGATGTCTTGCCCTCCTTCCTTTCAGCCACACCACCCACTCTCTCGCCCAGAGCCTGCCGGTGATGAAAAACTCGAGGTCCCTCCTCATCAACACCGCATTACCCATGGAGAACAAAACCCGAACGATCGCACACTCTCACCAGGCTGTGCTCCAAGAGATTGCTGTTTGCCTCCAGAAGGACTCCTCAGAGGGCTACCTCCTTCTGCGATGTACCCCTTCAGCCCGATGAATACGGAAATTCGACCAAGGACAGGCCCGCCGCCTTCATTCCGCAGACCGCCTCCACATGCTGGCCCAATTCGAAGACCACCTCCTCCACCATATATACCAGGCATGCCAGGGTTTTGGAATAGACTACCGCCACCGCCGCCGAATGGAAGGCCTCGGCATTTTACCGGCAGACAATGTTACTAGGATACCACAGCTTTCTGTGTCCTACCGCTCCGACGCTGCCGCCACTGGACCGGTCCGTCTCAACCATACCTTGGGCAAAACTCTCCGTTACAAAAAGATCTTACAGATTCGACTGTATGTGGAGTAAATGATAATAAAATTTTAATCTCTTAATCTTTAAAACTCGCTTTCAATCCCACCACGACGTGCACTATTTTTTATCAGTATTTGGCAAAAACAAATAAAAACAGAACGCCCAACGTGGGGCTCGAACCCACGACCCTGGGATTAAGAGTCCCATGCTCTACCGACTGAGCTAGCCGGGCTGTTATTCAGGAGATAGATAAAATAGGCCTATTTAGATTGATTGTCAACAGGTGACAACAATGGCATCCATGTACCTGGCTTGTTGATTTCATACATGTATGTAGGCTTATCATTCACACTCTTTACCTGTGTACAATATAGCACACCAGGGCCCGGTTGCACGAAACTCACGACAGCGCTATCTTGGTGTTAGCGCTATCTTCATGTTAAATGACGTAAAAATCCATTGTTCTTTTACGTCATTTAACATCAAGTTAGCGCTAACACCAAGATAGCGCTGTCGTGAGTTTCGTGCAACCGGGCCCTGGTCGATTGTACGATAGGCCTACCATCTGTCACCATGACAGTTGAACGACAACTCTTGCCAGAAGAACTGTTTTTTTGGCAGGATTCGTCCTCTCATCGCACATCAAGCACTTAAACAATAGAACAGTGAGCACCTGTGCCTCTGGCATCAGGCCCCGTATTCACAAAACTACTTAAGTCTAAGTGTGATACTTATCTTTTGTGTTGAACAAAGGATAAGTGTCATACTTAGACTTAAGTAGTTTTATGAATACGGGGCCTGGCACCTAATACTGCTGGAATGGGTGTCAGATGCGAGAGGCCGTGGGTTCGAATCCTGCAAACTAACATACGTCTGTCTCCACTACCCAAACGACACCTCTGTTGGCATTACTGTATCAAGGCCTGTGTCTCCCAATTTCTGCAGATGTCCTACACTGGGGCCATGTGTCATAAAATCTTATCACCCCCAATAAAAGATGTCAGACTCTGGAAAGACCAAACCCTCCAGTCTTCAGTTTCCTCATGCATTGCATCATCGCCCGCTCATCGCCTCCAATACATATTGTTCTCTAAAACGGAACGTCCTATTGGGAAAATTCCACTTGGCCTAGTAATAAATCCACACCTTTGTTTCATTTAGGTTTTGACAAGACTTGACTTTATTGCTGATGCATCTATAAGTCCTATTGTTTGAGTGTAAAATGCCATTAATTACTCACAGCTGGCCAAACGATCATGCCATTACTGGCAAAGACTACGGATGTCATTTGGAAAGTAATTACATCATTACTGACAAAGTAATTATGCAATCACCGGTGAAGCAATAATGCAATTACTGGTGAAGCAATTATCTAATTACGCAGGCAAAGGAACTATGCAATTACTAAGTAATTTACTTGCAAAGGATTCCGCAATGGCTGGCACACTAGATTGATGGTTTTTCTACAGTAGAAAACACTTTAAGTCGGAGACGCGCAAGTTGGAAAATCGTCTGTTTATCCACAAACTTGAAACTTGTTGGTGGAAAAGTTTGAATGCTTTCATTATTCATACATTGTTTAATTTTTCTGCCAATACTTGTTCTTTGTGTACAGTTCTTTCATGAATGTACAGACTTTTCCCCGCACAGAAAGCACGATCACAAAACCGGCACTTGAAGGGCTTGTTCCCGGTATGGGTGTTCATGTGCCACTCCAACTGAACTTTATCATACAGATCTTTAAAACAGACCTCACACCTGAAACCGGTGTTTCCAGTATGTTTCTTGTAATGGCGATTCAACAAATACGCGTTAGGAAATTTCCAGTCGCATTTGTCGCACTTGAATTTACGTTCCTCGTGGTTGTGTTTGCGGTGCTGCCGCAGCTGTGAACGAGTCGGGAACGTCATTGCGCAAATTTCGCACTGGAATGGGCGTTCACCCGTATGAATACGAATATGTTCGACTAGGGGACGCTTTTCTTTGAACTGTTTGCCGCAAGTGTCACATATAAATGGTTTAGTCCCTGTATGATTCAAAAGATGAAGCTTCAATTCTCGTTTCGAGATGTACGCCTTGTCGCAGTGGGGACATGGGAATGTCTTGCCGTAGTGTCTGTTCATGTGCTTGACGTAATCACTCTGACGACTGAATGTGTTCTCACAGATTTTACAATTGTAAACGATGTAGTTTTTCTCTCGCAGATGTGTCATCAGATGAAGTTGTAAATCCCCTTTCAAATCAAACTTGACACTATCACAGTGAGGGCAAAAAAATGGCGGGTGATCCCTAATGTGCCTGATCAGGGGTTCATTATGCAGGAATGTCCTCGGACACCAAACGCACTTGAACGGCTGCGGGTCATTTCTGAGAAATTTCTGCTTGTGCCCATATGCATCGGGCCACGTCCACATATCAAAATACCTGTTACAGTGCGGACACTTTTGACCATAATCGTCGCTCTGCAGAAGTTTTATCAAAGCGTCATTATCGAGTCTACCCTTACCAGGGGTTCGAGCCGCGTCAAGCTGTTCATGGTTGGTTTTAAAATGCTCTGTAGCAACACGTACAGAATCGAACTCTTCGGTACAATTCGAACACTTGTACTTTTGATCAGGCCTGTGGCTCAGCAGATGCTCATTCCACTCATGCAACACACCAAATTCCATTCCACAACGTAAACACTGCCACTGAGAATTCCTATGTTTATTGTTCAAATGCGCCGTTCTCTCCTCCTCCGTGACGAACAGGGTCTCGCATATCTTACACTCCAACAAAAGCTCCATCACTTCAGCAGCCTCAAATTCCACCCCTGGGTTATAAACATTCCGCAGATTTTTAGAGAAGAAATCATTGTGATACATGACATAATGTCGCAAGAATTTCCCACAGTTACGGAACTCACAGCAGCAATGTCCGCAGTAGAAATGCTTTTCAACAAGACAAATCACAGCATCGTTTGTTTCTTTTGATTGACGTTTCCCAGCAGACAACGGCTTTATTTTGGATTGCTTCTTTTTCACTTTGGGTACGCCAATTCCTGAAAAAGAAAAATAAGCCAGAAGCTGCAGAAAAGCCGTTACAACGGTTCGTTACCGTTTTAATACATATACTTCTTCACCAGTGCTGGAAGACGAAATTACCAAATTTGTATCAACTCCTTGGACCAAAAATTCTAGGAATTACGGTACAAGAAAATTTTCAGTCCTGTTAAACGTCATCCTGGAACCACGCGTGTTTTGGCGACATACGACTACAGGTGGTCCCGATGGCTAAACGTACGAAGTTGCTTTTCATTTTTTATCCACTCCTTACCCATAAGCATTTTATCTCGCCGGATCGTTTGGACTTGAGAGGCCTCTTCACACAGTTCATTTCCAAGATGATCAACTTTCATATGATGCTTGCTCAACTGGAAAGGTATTTTGAAAAAGACAACAACTAAGTAAATCGTATGGGTAACAAAGAATTTGACCTTTGTAATTTGAAATATTGGGGCAAAACTTACATGTACCTTGTCTAAGGGTCCATCACAAATTGTACTAGGGCTCATCAATGACGTACATTTTCTCTTGCAGTGTCTTTTAGGTTGATTGCATCGCCCCGATTGTCTAGTTTCATAACGATTTACTCCCACACCCTCACCGACGGCTTGATTCAATGAGACAGGATCACTTAGCTCACTCTCATGGCGTTCGACCGACTCATCACCCGACACCATGTCCGTGTCACCTTCCGCTTTCACGGGAGACGGCTCAGCATGAACTGGCTCATCATCTCCAACTACTGAATCATGTTCCTCACTTGATAAATGACTGTCTGGTTCCACTTTACACATGACAGATTCTGATTCTGGGCCATCCTCCTCGTCTTCCTCTTCTGACACGTTATCACTTGAATCAGTATTTGACACAAGATCCTCTTGTTCCCTCGTCAGATTCTCATTCTGATGACAACTAGTCAGATTTACACTTTCTTCAACACTACCACCACGTAGGGTTTCTGTTTTAACAGTGGTCTCCTTGCTCTCTGTTTTTTTCCCACACTCCTCCCCACCAACAATCACCTGATGTCTCACCTCATTCAGATGATCTGTGCCAGAACAACTCACATCTTCTCCTTCTTTTAAACTCGTTAGAGGGAAACCTGACGATGCACACGATGTGAAATCGACATTACTTGAAACCCCTGACAATTTCCTCCTCTCAACACTATCTAAAGACTGCTTTCTTGGCTTTTTCAGTAGACTGCGTCCACTTGATGAGTACGAGGAGATTGGGTAGACAAAGGAGTTAAGACTTGCTGTGCTTTCAGGGAGGGGAAGCAGACTCGGATGGTCAAGAGATACGCCACTTGTTGATAACCCTGCTGTTTCTAATCCACGATGATCAGGGCACCTCTTTCCCTGCATTTCTCTGTGATGAACACTACTGGGCAAGTCTGAGCTCCACAGTAAGTTGCCTTGACTATCAAATGGAAAACGTCCTTGGCCCTCTTGATTCTTATTATACATGAAATGACCCAGTGCCATACTACTAGGATTGAAGTTAGGAAATACATCACATTGAGGCAACTGTGGTCTTGGGATTTCAGGTATTGATTCATATTCTTGAGAGATTGGGTAGCAAACAGACTGGCTGACTGAACCAGTCGCATGTTCTGCCGTGTGACAAGCCTGTGTTGCTGCAGTGCCCTGATTATTAGAACCTACATTCCAGCTACGACAGGGTCTGAAACAATTGTTGAAATCCATATTTCATGTAGTTGTACAAAACTCATACTGCAACAATCAATCAAGTTGTTGGAGCATCAATATCTGGAAAAGTAAGTTGGAAACTAATTAGCCTGTTGATACATAGACCTACAACAATAAAGTAATGCAAAATCGGAACGACTTTACAATCCCTGGTCATCGATTGACGGAATAAGCCGCATTGTTACGGATTGTACAATAGGATTTCCATTGTGTGCCACTTCTGACCAGGGATTCTAAAGTTCTACCAATCACGGTTTACCGTGATGGTGTAGACTAATGATATATGCACAGCATGCACTACAGTGCAGCAGCTACACCACTGAGTGTGACCATCCCATCCCCCAGTGCTAGTGACAGTCACGGGCAGCTGTACTTACGGTGGTATAGCCCCTAAAATATATAAAAAGACAGGGCCGGTAACAAGAACTCACAAGTCAACTCGCTTCACCACTTCATGCACCTGCAGACACCCCAAAACACCGTTTTATTCCAATAAAAATGACTCCCCCTGGACCAAAAAACTGTGCTCTTTCCATTCAGGAAGTAAAGAAACCTCGGGTGCCA
>NMRB01000135.1:58512-77794 GCA_002633025.1 Notospermus geniculatus
CCGCAGACTGGCGATTTTTCGAGCGATTTTCTAGGCGACCGCCCTTGCGACCACAGAGGCGACTGAACATATTTTTAGTTTTTTTGGTTTTTGTTGACTCGTTTGCGACAAATGCTTCTTTGGAAGATCAGTGATGTCGTGGATAACATCACTGGTCGACCTCAAAGGTAATTATTGCAGGCGACGTACTAGTCGCATCGGTAGTCGCCCCTATTTTAGTCGCCAGTGTGCGGAGCCCTTTAAGCATGGCGCACACGAGCGACTAAAATGGGGGCGACTACCAATGCGACTACTAGGTCGCATGCGATAATTACCTTTGAGGTCGATCAGTGACGTCATCCGCGACATCACTGATCTCCCAGTGAAGCATTTGTTGCAAACGAGTCAAAAAAAACTAAAAAAACTAAAAATATGTTCAGTCGCTCCTGTAGTCGCAAGGCTAGTCGCCTAAAAAATCGCTCAAAAAATCGCTCGTGTGCGCCATGCTTAAAGAACACAAATCTGACTTACACTCCAAAAGAAGAAAGCACAAAAATTGACACACAAAGTGGTAAATATAAAGAAGTCAACTCCCAAAACTTAGCAAATCTTCTTCAGGCTGGCACTTTTCCACACTAGATTTCAGAAAAGAAAATCTGACTTACAAATGTCAAAAAAAGCTCCGAAGTGTCTTTGTCCAGCGTAATCTCTCCGTTTGAGTTTTGTTTTATCTTGTTGCTCATCTTGTCCTTCTGCCCGTCAATCCGCCTCAGTCTTAGATGCGAAATTCTTTTACCTCACTTGACACCTTGCGAGAATTCAACACTCCAATGAACTGGTGCTCCAGATCGAAAAAATACTAAATATGACAAGTCAATACGCGGCTTTTCTGTGACATTGATTACGGCACGGAAAAAAAACGAACTGTATTACTCAACTCCAATCTGTGGATGTCCTAATTGTGCTTTCCTGTCTATTTTCTTTCATGTGAAATACTTATAGTATATTCCTATATTCCTGTAAGGTTGAAAACCAGCTTCACGCAGCGAAAATAGCAAATGTCCTCATTTTTCAAGCTAGGCACGGGACGTAATTCATTTCCTAGAATATCGCCTTGTTTGTGATAAATGACAGTTACGCCGCGACTACGCAATCTCATCCTTCATCAGCTACACCGAAACGAGGCATTCTATCAGAATGTCACTACCCAATATGTGACATATTTATAGTTCTAACTTGGAGTCCAAGCCCGAGTCCAAGGTTCTAAGAAAATGGCCACTTCTTTGAAACCACGCGCGGGGAAACCATCCTCCCACAGCAGGGCTTTGGCTTCGTTCCTCTTCATACACTCCACAGTTTGTGTGAGCGGATGAACAGGAGCGAGGTAAAAACTCCTGTTGTGGGAGGATGGGGGAAACCCATATGACATCCCTTCAAAGTAAATATCGCAGAATAGGCCTTTTGTGCCTTTTCACTCGCGTTTCACGGGTCGTGCGCATGTGAGGCCTACGTCACCTACATGGTCAGAAGGCCTATTTTCTAACCTCTGTTTTGTATTGTATTCAGTAGTGTCTCGAATGCAACTATGTAATTCAACATTTTGCAATTGTATGATAATTATGATAATTATCAAATATGTCCGGTTGCTCCATATTTGTTTTACACCGGTAGACTATCGGACATGTCGGATGTGCGCGCGGTTTAAGAGTTTTAGGGGGCAGAGGCCTAAACAAGTGTGCTGAGGTGGCTGGGTTAGGGTTGGGTTGGGATTAGAATAGTCCTCGAATGGTTATGGTCGGGGTCAGCCATGGTCAATCTGGATGATGGCTTTCACGGTAGTATTGGAATAAAATCTAGAAGTCGCAGTTTTCTCGGTACCTCGTCTCTAGGTATACCGGTAGTAAACACAAACAGCAAACTAATTCACCGATCTTCGAAATCATCTGAATTAGTCCCTGAAGAAACCATATTAATATTGAATTTCTGGTATTTACTTCCAATTATCAGCATTGGTCAGCGATTTCACTGCAAATGAACAGCACGAAATAAAGTTTGACGAGTATTTTGGGACGAGGTTGCAGACGATCAATTATGGTAGACTAATTCTTTGTTCTCAAAGTGCTCGGCTAATTCGGCGTATTAGCGCAGCGGCTACAGGACAGGGGACCAGTGTACAAATATGGCTGCCTCCATTCGAAGCCGGGAGAGAGTAAAATCTCACCGAGAAAAACGCCGCGAAGGCAAAGAGGAAAAGCATGTGTACCTTATAAATTTGTTATTTTAAGAGAAATTTTGTTACCACGCGATTAAAACCTCACACTGATGCCCTATCCCATCGTATCGTGTCAGAAAATCGCTTTCAATTCGTTCGGTGTACCTCCACGTACATTCCCTGTGCATTTGTGTGTGTATTGCTACAGACTGCTACGACAAGTAGAACAAATCATTTTATAGACATTTTCACAAGGCAGGGGCTAGCATGAAGTAGCCTGGGTGTCCTCGCGTGGTCATTTTGGTTCCCGAAGCCACCGCTAAGGCTAGCCCTAGCGGTGGCTTCGGGAACCAAAATGCTCGCGTGGTTTGACGTGTACTATTTGATCAAATCAAACAGTAACACTTGAAACCGACACACCTACGGTACCTCATCTGCTCATGACCTTCTTAATATAGTGTTGTGTTCATTACTCAGGTCCGAGAACACTTAATAATTCCGAACGATATATCTTCGTACAACATGTATTCTGATCATAATCTGTGAAATACAGCTCGTCTCTCTGTCTTCTCTCTCTCTCATGGCGGGCGCGGGCTAGCCTGACCTAATTTTACTACACGTGCACGATGCGCGCGCAGACAAAACATACCACGTGACATATCTGAATACAACATTAGCCAGCCAGGCCTAATCATGATTTATATTTAGGTAGCCTATATGAATATTTTTTAGGGAGGCATCAGAAGGGCCTTCCCCATATCAGCCATGGATGCCATCTGGATACACTGCTTTCAAGGCCTTGATGTCTGCCAGGTTATGCGCTGCCATTTGGAGTAACATCTCTGATTGTGATGAGACATACAATTACTGGGAACCAGTAAGTAGCCTAGGCCGACACTATTCCTTTCCAGTACCAGTGGCAGTGCTTGAACTAAGTCAAAATCCTGTGTCACCAATTTCAGAGAGATGCACACTTCATATATTCTTTGCCATTGCTAATGGTGAAGTGAAGTTAGCTTGCAAACATGCTGAATGATGTTTTTTTTCAGAGTCACTTTCTCCTGTACGGGAAGGGCTTTCAGACATGGGAGTACTCACCAGCCTATGCCATCAGGTCATATGCTTACCTATGGCTCAATGTTCTGCCCCTGAAGATGTATGTTGGCGCTTTTCTTCCAAGCAAGGTATTTGTAATATGTTGAGGCATTTTCAATAAACTGCTTTACGTTTCAACCCTCTCTTCTTATCAGTACTTAAACTTACTCTGCGATAATCAAGAATAAACAAACAACTTTTCCATCAGCAGAACTGAAATTTCCAGAATGCAAGACTTTAACTACATGTGGTTAATCTTCTGAAATTTGCAAATCAATTTTCATTCTTTCCGATTTCCAGATCCTTGTCTTCTACTTTCTGCGATGCGTCTTGGGATTTTCATGTGCTCTCTGTGAGGTGTATTTCTACAAGTAAGCTGTGCCCAGTTACATGGCCTGACCTGCCTTTTAGGCCACATAAAAAAAATTCCCGGTTTCTCATCAGCGCCCGCATCAAAATATTGCCGCCGCATCGAAAAATTTTTTATTTTTTATTTCACAAAAAAAGTTGAATATACAGCCCGTAAGTTCATCAATTGAAGTCTGTCTCACCTTAAGTTGGTAGTGATTCATTTTTATGTTGATCTACAGGTGTGTTCTATCAACTTGCAGCAAGTTCCATTGACTCAAACGATCGTCAGTGCCAGCCTCGGAATGATTAATGGGTCTGTTTATCAAGTGTCAGGCGGCTGGCCTTTGATCTCCAAGACAAAGCTTTGACGTGAATATCCAGTACTGGGATACTTGTGGAGCACATAGTAGGCCTATAATAAGTGATGTGTAAACTCATCTGTGAATATTATCAAACGGTCTACATACATGTTCCCATTGTAGGCCTATGGAGGATTCAATAACCCTTGATGGTTGAAGATGGCAGAAGCTGACCTGTGTCATGCATTTAAGCCTGTTCCACTGTTCTGAACCTGGAAAAAATGCCGATTCAAGAATTGAATTGAGGTGATTTTTTGAATAGGCCAAGGCCTACCCCTTACTGTAGGTGGCCTACAGTCATAGGCCTACTAAAAAAAAAAAAAAAAAAAAAAATCCGCGTGCCTCATTGACATTTTGAAAAAGTTCTGATGAGAAACCGGGAATTTTTTTTATGTGGCCTTATAGAGAGAATTTGCTTGGCCTGGTGGTTGGCAGATTGGCCTCTTGTTGAGCACTGTCAGTACTTTAATTGCTGACCAGTGCATACAGTACAGAAGCTAGGCCCCTATCTGAGGGTGAATACATGTCAACTTTCATTGGTATACTGTCTTTGATGGTTCTTCCATAAAAATGATATTTATAACTCTTTATGTTGCAGGGGTCTGTGTCGACAGTTTGGAGCCAACACCGGACGTCTTACACTATGCATTCTCCTCCTCAGCACTGGCATGTTCATCTCATGCTCAGCCTTTCTGCCCAGCAGTTTTGCAATGTACATGACCATCATCGCAACGGGTGCCTGGTTTCTAAATCACACATGGGTGGCCATACTTGCTGTTGCTGCCAGTGCAATTGTAGGTTGGCCATTTGCTGGGATTATAGGGTGAGTCCAAGTACCCACTTCATATTGGCCCTTGTGAAAAAAGTCAACTGTTCTGACGCAAGATAGAAATGGGTTTCTTCAAAAAAATCTTAATTCTGTCGATTTCATTTCAGGGTGCCTATTGCAATTGACATCGTCCTGAGGCAAAGAATGGTCTTGTATTTCATCAAGTGGTGTGTTATTGCCCTCATAGTGTTCCTGGTGAGTGTTGTGTTAGTATCCTGTGAAATGTACAGAGGCCTGCAGGACTTAGACTCGATTGCAATATCGATCTGCTGCATATCATATTCATCCACTTTGAGCTGTCAGGGTGGTGCAGTGGAAACATCGAATCTCAGATGTTCTGGGTTCGATCCCCAGTCAGGTCTGCTCTTCATTGACAGAGGGGGTGACTCTCTTTGATAGCACAGCTTTTCTGCGGGCGGTCTGGTTTCCTCCTACTGTACATTAGATTCACCCAGTGCTGTCTACGGAGTGAATAATGTCATAATTTGGCACTTAGCACATGAACATAACGATTCCTGAGCAAGTCACAAAAATCTAGCCGTTTAACCTGCCCTCTGTTTCTTCAGCTTCCAGTTGCACTTATAGACAGTCATTACTACGGCAAACTGGTCATCGCGCCACTGAATATAGTCACGTACAACATCTTCAGTGATCACGGGCCAGATATATATGGTAAGTGATGCCAACAAGGGTTTCCCATAGAAATGAATTTGGGCTTGGCTGTCAGAGTGGTACATTGGAAACGTCATCACCTGTGACTGTGAGCCTCGGCATTCTTCATGTGATAGACAGGGCAAACTGGCTTCAATGTTCAATGCATATTTTCTTATTTGATTCCAGGAGTTGAACCCTGGACCTTCTACTTCAAGAATGGCATCCTCAACTTCAACATAATCTTCGTCTTGGCATTTATATCACTGCCTCTAATAGTAAGTGTTTGATTATGGTGTCAAAATCTTTCGGCATGAGGTGGTGATTCTGTTTGTTGGAAGGCATTACGAGGCACCGGTGGTGTGCAAACCTCGGTGCCTGGCACCGCTGAGTGTCTGGGTTCGATCCCCACTACGATCCAGTCTTCATGTGAGAGAGAATGACTCAATGTGGCTCTCTGATAGTACAGATTTTCTTGGCACTCTGTATGTTAATCTGCCCCATATTGTCTATAGAGTTGCCAGTAATAATACATTTGACAGTCAGCTCTCATTTCAGTATTTAGATAAGAATCATAAGGTAGTTTACAATAATGAATACGATAAATCTTTTCCAGTATGGTGCTAAGTACATCCTAGGCTTGGAGGAGAAGGGCGTACCTGTCCATCTCTCACTCCTTGGCATGTATCTCTGGATGATGATATTCTTTACAAGGCCTCATAAGGTGAGTTGTATTAGTTTCAATTTTACATGTATGCTAATTGTATTAGAATATTCACTAATTGACAGATTTCCTGAAATATTCACCAGTTGAAGTTTACTTTTTGTCTTTGAAGGAGGAGCGATTCCTTTTCCCAATCTACCCCCTGATTGGCATGGCCGGTGCCCTAACAGTTGATTACATTCAGGTAAAAAGGAAAAGGGTGTTCAGGGACCTCACTCACAAAATATGGAACTTAACATGCACACAATTCCTTTGCACACAATCCCATTATTTCTTTGAGCAATGGGATGCCCAATATTGTTGAAAGAGCCAATAATAAGCTAAGTCCAAGCTTACGGTTTTTGAATCAATATTCTAAAAAACTCCTCTTGATAATGCTTATCCTGATTGGATACCTTTTCAGAAAATGTATTGCTACTTTCTTGTTCGGCGTCCAGTGTTCACCCATTATACGGACTACACGAGTTGGATATCAGTACTGGTGGCTGGGCTATTTGCCATTGTGTCAGTGTCACGGACCCTTGCACTATATCGAGGTACGACCAACGAGTGAGATTTTACGAGCACTTCTCTCGCAGTGTTAATACACACCTGCTGAAGTCTACTCACCCAACCAGGGGGGTGCATCGGACTCGAGACCAAGAGGTGTTACAAAAACGACTTATTTCATTCAAAAAGATTGTAACTGCTCAGAAACTCTCATAGTCTCCCTAATTTCAGGCTATCATGCCCCGCTAGACACATACCTCGAACTCCACAGGATCGCGAACAATGACAAAATACACACCCTACCCCCAGATAAGACCGTCAACGTCTGTGTGGGAAAGGAGTGGTATCGATTTCCCAGCAGTTTCTTCCTCAATAATGAAAAGTAAGTAAATCCAGTGTGAAAATGGCAATGACATTGCCTTTGACCCTTTTACCGGTGACCCCTTATGAAACCCGTTCACCAAAGGCTTTATATCCCATCCATGTCACAACCATCACCCACCTCAATTCCAGATCGCACCCATGGACCCACCCCCTTGGTGTCCATTGCAATTACACGTCTTCATTATAGGCCTACTTCAAATCATTTCCACTTGCCTATAATTTCAATTATTGCTAATGAGTGTTCTCTTCTGTTTCAGTTGGCATCTGCAGTTCCTGCAATCAGAGTTCAAAGGTCAATTACCAAAACCATATGAAAAAGGTCCCGAAGCAACCAAGATCATTCCAACACATATGAATGACCTGAACCTGGAGGAGCCGTCACGATATGTAAGATTTTACACTTGTTCTGCCCGAACCGACAGATATTTGAGGTTGACAAGGAAGGAACAAAAGCTTTAGGCACATTCGCAAGCGTGGTCATTCTATATACATACAGGCCATAATGGAGGTGTCCTTCTGACAGATGTGTCCGCGAAGGACATTCTTCCATACTTCTGTACATTGCCTATTGTTCCATTTCAGTTCAACGTCAGTAGATGTCATTATCTAATCGACCTCGACGTTGAAGAAGAGACGGGCAGACAGCCACGTTATGCGATGAACAAAGCCGACTGGAAGGTTTTGTCATCTTTTCATTTCCTGGATGCATCTAGGTAAATATTGATGACACAGCAAAATTCTCTCATAACTGATGTTCTTCCATAGTTCGCGTGCATTTATGCTGCATTTTAGGCGCTCTTTTTTCCATACATGGTAGGTCACATGTCTTTTTTTTCTCTTCCATACAGGTCACATGCATTTTTCCGTGCATTTTACGTGCCATTCCTGACAGACAGATACTCAACATACACAAGTTATAATATACTGAAAACAACGAGGACGAGACCGAAGAGGAGACCAAGGTCAAGGTCATGATGCCAGTTCGATATTTAGAAACTTTTAAAATTCTTCCAAAGATCTTGTGTATTAGCATTAGCTCAGCAAGACACCGCAGATAATAATCTGCCCCAATACAACCTGATGTACAGCAGACGGCATTTTCAGGAAACTTCAACAAATGATCCTGTCGTCTGCTCAACCCTGGGGGCAGAATGAGCCAATGTATTGTTCCACAAAATGTACCTTTATTCCATTTGATTATGCAATTGTTATCTTGTAATATACGTACGTACGTGTACACTCTGTATATACACTTGTCTTGTTTATAGCCAGGGTAGCACCCCATACAACCTGATGTACAGCACCTGAATAGGCCTACATGTGGACCTCTAAAGTTGCCTATGCCACTTTCAAGTCCTGTGCTGAAACTAATATTTAGTCCAGCACCAGGTAGCACCTCAATACAACGAACACCTGCGTCGTGCTACTCTGTCAGGGTATATTGGGAATCTTCACAGAAGTTGTTTTACAACATAATATTCAGACGCCCTTCAAAATCAGATGTACTGTATGTATAGGTAAAGGGATGATTGTAAATTATTGATGAACTCTCGTAAATAAAATAAATATATGTACTGTAAGATATCTTCACTGTTGCTGCTTCATTTTCTGTTGCCTATCACAGGCATCTGAAGGGCCTGTAAGATTTAGGGGCTAAAACTCTTATATAAGCACCTACCTACTTTTGCTGGACAGGGTCCAAATACCGAAGCAAAAAAACAACAAGTAGATCTTTTGAATTGTCATTATTATAATAATTTACAATTTTCATACAAGCTCACATAAAGTACAGTTCAGTCCATCCAAAATTGATTCAGTTTCGACAAGACATTATGCCACATGATTGTAAAGTGAACCAATTGAGGCTAAACTTAAGTCAGTTATACACAATTCAGTAAACTCAGTTCAGACAGAACACCATTACGCAACAACACCAATATTGTAAAGGGTTTGAGGATATTTGCCCAGTATTAAGGGGAACTCACGGCATGGTCCCTATATTCTTCATTTCATTGACATTCTCATGGATTCCGGGCAAAAGTTTCTGTGAAATGACCAGCATCATACCATCCTGAGGTAATCAGTGGTTCTGAGCACTGGTCCCTTCATCACTGCACAAAGAACCACTGAGCAGACAGGATGGAGATTTAAACACAATAAATTAAATGACTGATTTCTAATTGTACCCCCTGCGTAAACCGCCGTGACCATGCACTTGTAAGTAAACCCAGCCTTAGGGTACGTGGCTACAGCCCCTTTAGAATGTCTACCAGTCCATGCTGTCGGCCAAATCAAACCCTTTGCTGTACCAAATTACCCACGGGGCTTTGAAAACAAAAGGGTTACTATGGCAACTGAACACGATGTCCTCATTCTATGGAAATTTTGTAATACATTTCAGAGTATTTCAACACTCAGACATCTTTCTCCTCAAAACACAAAAATCAACTCATTTATTTTCTGGTCTAAACTTGCACGGTGGACTATTTAAATGCAAATACTGGAGATGATGAGGTTTTGAACCAAGTGTCGTGTAGCTTGCACAATTTTTGGACTTCAGACACTCAGAATCTCATCTTCCCTATCTTGCCAAACTTCTTTAAGTTAACATACCGAAACAGAACGACAAGAATAGAAGTGGAATTTGCATACGAGACCAAGCAGTTTCTCCAGGCAGTGTTCTCTTAAAAGAGAACATAATTTTTGACAATGACCAGACTATAATAAAGCAAACATGGTAGAATTTCGTTTGCATCTAAAAGTATTAATTATGCCTAGCGATCTGAATACAATATTGCCGCAAAAAGCAGTGTTAAATGGAACGAATGTACTGATTAACTGATATACCCAATCACCTTGTGAAAGCATTATTAGCTATGCATACGACAAAGATATCTAACTTGCCTATTGTTTGAATTATCCGGGCACATTACAAAGATGCGATTTTTCGGCCTCCCTGCCCTTACTTACAAGCTGACACTATGACTAAGCTCTCATCATGCTATGAAGATTCATACAACCGAACTGGCAAGGATGTTCTGATGGGTCAGGCGGGAAAGCTCCATACGATATGGAACACACAGTAGCCTAATTTAATTAACGATGGGTCTGTTATCAATATTAACCGATGTTCTGTTACCAACCTACATTGTCAATCAGGCCTAAACTGACAAAGGGTCTGTTACCAACCTTAATAGCTAATAGTTCTGTTACCAACCTAAATTGACAACAGTTCTATTACTAGCCTAGATTGACAATACGGTAGGTCTGTTACCAACCTCAACTGGCAACAGCTGTTACCTACGAATGACAAAGCTGTTATATCGGAGAAGAGTATGACCATCAAACACAAATAATTCCTCTGGTTTTATTCCTCTAAGTACACTGCAGCATACAACAGAGCTAAACTGTATATAAAAAAGCCTAAATGATATAAAAAACCAAAGTCAGAAAATAAAAATGTACATTGTGTATCCAAAAAGGAGCAGATTGCACCGATTCCAAGCTAAAAGTGGCTGGAATACACCAACACCACACGCACACTTCTCAGCTCCATCTGGAGGCAGACATTGGCACTAAATCCTATCCATCAGATGCATGAATGTAGTTACACGTTTTGACAATAGGCGGCTGAAGCTGAAACTATACACTAAAGGCGCTGCTCCACTTTGACTGTTTTCTCGTGCGAGTTGGCTCTCAATGGGCAATTCACCATTAGGCCTGTTTGTTTTCTTACGACTTATGCTGAGACCAATGGCACAAAAGACTGCCCATAGTTTCATAGTTGAGTTGCCCATAGAGAGCCAACTCGCTCGAGAAAACTCAAGTGGAGCAGCACCTTAAAGACTAAATGCTCCACTAACACTACGGACAGTTTCAATATATTTCTACACTCGTGAACTACAAAAGAATATCCAGGCATTGGTTGAAATCGTAGCAGTTTGGTGGTAAATGTATACAGATGTATGTCTCATGTTAAGCTGGCATGGCATGGTTTAGCCGACAAATACGCATTTTTACGCTTGATCGAGCAGTTTACAATGAATACTGAGCAGAGAGCAGCGATTCAAAGGCAACTGAGATACCACACAACTCTATACGGTGAAACCTCATTTGTCGACACCTCTGCCATGAGGACACCTCTCTGTCAAGGACACCTGTATGGTTCTGAACTGATGACTTCCATTCATTTTGACCTCTATGGTCAGGACACGTCTCAATTTAAGGGCCAACTTTTGTCAGTCCCAAAGACGTCCGTTGGAGAGAGGTAAAAAACTGAAGTAACGTGAAGACCACAATGAAATACATAAGTTTGATTTTAAAGAAATTAACATTAATATGCACTGGACGACAAAGTGGCCGGTGGGATCATTGGTTGACAGTCCATTCAGCAGATACTACGAAGTTATTTCTGATGTCAGCCTAATATGAGACACATTCCACATTCACGAAAATGAAAAATTTAGGCACTGGTTCCTGAGGTTCGGATTTTTCAGAACATTTTTTGACTCTACAACTACAGGAGAAACGCGAGAAAACTTGAAATATGATTTTAATAATAGAAGGGACAATCAGAATGGCACAGTGAAAACATCGGCATCTGTCATTTCTGAGATTACTGGTTTGATGTCTCATCACTCAGACCCATTATTTGAGTGATCGAGAGTGTCTCTTTGACAACGCGTCTGTCCTACGAGTACCCCAGTTTCCTCCCGCCGTGCACTATTCTCAAAACCAGTATTGTACTAAGAGCTAATAACCCCAGATTTGATGCTAGGCTCTCGATTCCCTATTCTAAGAAACAAAACGCAGCCGCAGATTGAGACAGCTGTCTGAATGGACAATGTGATGTCCCCACAAGTAATTCCACACAGCATCAAAACTGGTATGCCATTTACATGATGATTCTTCAATTTCCGAATCATTCTTAACACCACCATAGGTTCAATTTTAAAGGATTATCCAGTTTCAAGGACAATTGTTCTTTTTATTCAGTTTACCTCAACAAGTAGCTTGAGACATTAAATGTATACACCTTTGGGTCCATATTCATAAACATACTTAAGTCTAAGTGTGATACTTATCTTTTGTGTTGAACAAAAGATAAGTGTCACACTTAGACTTAAGTATGTTTATGAATATGGACCCTGGAGGCACGAAACCCCAAGTGGTCACACTAATACAGATATCCATTCAAAGCGGTTCACACCTAACAATGTCACTCTCCGTGACTTTACATAATATTGTAAGTTTTAAGGTCAATTACATGCACTGTGACATCAATTACATGTATGGTGATATCAGTATGTGTATTGTGATATCAATTTCACAGCAAAATGTAACAGCCAGCCTGCAACTAATGCCCGCTCAATTCTTCTGTGAAAGTGCTTTGTTTGAAACCAACACAAAATGCACAACTCTATTTGTACCGAGATTCCAAACTTACAACTATATCCGAGGAACGATGAGTGATTTTATCACAAAATGTCCAAAAATAATTATCTCCTCTGAAACCCAGTAAAAAACTGAATACAATTTATACAAGCACATCATGAGTCTTAAACATTGAAGGTTGAAAGCGCTAGACTTGACCACCCAGCCACTCCTCTCCAGCTTCTGGAGGTCATCCATCTGTTCCAGGAGACCATCCAGTTGATTCCTGGAGACCATCCAGTTGGTCCCTGGAGACCATCCAGTTGATCCCTGGAGACCATCCAGTTGACCCCTGGAGAACATCCACTAGTTCCTGGAAACTATCCAGCTGTTTCTGGAGACCATGCACTTGGTTCCGGGAGACTATCCAGCTGTTTCAGGAGACCATCCAGCTGTTCCTGGAGATCATTCAGCTGTTTCGGGATACCATTCAGTTGTTCCTGCAGACTACCCAGATAATCCAAGAGACCAACCACTTGCTCCAGCAGACCATCCAGTTGTTTCTGGAGATCATCAGCTGATCCTGGAGACTATCTAGCTGTACCTGGAGACCATCCTGTTGATTCCTGGAGAGCATTATCTGTTCCTGGATGCTATCCAGCTGTTCCTGCAGACCATCCAGCTATTCCTGGAGACCAATCACCCATGTCTTGAGGCTATCCACCTATTACTGGAAACCATCCAGCCATTTTTGAGACCATCTATTCAATCCTGGAGACTAGCCAGCTGTTCCTGTAGGTTTTCACCTCGCACTCACCGGAGATTTTCCAGGTATCCGAGCAGCTATTTCTAGAGACCATCCTATTGTTTGAGGAGACTATCTAGTTGTTCCCAATGACTGCCTCAGTTTTTCCGGGTCTTCAATATCAGAGGCTGTTTGAGTGTCGTGTGACAGTACCATGTTTAATGTGTATTCTGCCACTTCATATCGTGGAAACGAATACCCGAGAATATGAGCTGAATACATACCGACTGTGAATGTAGCAATAGATGACGAGCAAGTGTAGCAGTAACAGTAGTCCCAAGCAATATTAGTGGGTGTGATGGTTGTTTGATTACGCTACCCAACAAATTGTCCTGTAAGAAACTTTCGACCGCAGATCCATAGGATCAAATTACAGGCAGGTGTTCTGAGTGCCCTGAGATGGTGCTGCAGTCAGACGCAACATAGATATTCATCGAATAACCTCAGAATGAGGTCACCAACAAGCAACAAGTCAGAACAAATATTGTCACTTTGCCAGTTTTTACATCGTACATTACACAGCCGCCACAAATAGGCATAACTTGAGTTGATTCCTTGAGCCGTTGTCTTAGATCAAATACCGCGGCATCCAAAGTTATGCTCCGTTCAGATAATCAGATATGCACTCATTTTCTAAAGCTCCACACTATATTCCTGAGATGTTGAATGACTTATTCTCACGGCTCGGTCAAATTCAATCGTTGCTCTACCCACAGTTGAACAGTATCGAGTATCAAGTAAAGAATATTCGTGACTGGGTAACCAAGACTGCAGAAATGCTTGCTCCCTTGCGCCACCTTTATGCAGTTCATAGCTAAACCACGGATGACGCTGTGTTAGATTGAGTAGTAGATATCCAAGGAGGAGGTCATAATACGGCACATTTTTTGGCTGGTTTTGGCGTTGGTTGTGGCATAAGCACGGCACGAACTGCCTCATCAAAAACCTGAAAACATCAAAGTGAAGAATTTCAGTTATAAGAACAAGATTATTTCTACTATTTCTCCTCCTACCCAAAAAATGATTGAGATTCTTTGCATATGTCACAGTATTATGCCTAAAACTTGCACACATCACAATATTTAGGCCTAAATCCTACACACATCACAGTAGTTAGGCCTAAACCCAACACGTGTGGCAACTTTTATGGTAGCCACAAGAATTGCCAAGTGCCTGGGGCTGGCAACGGCAGTAAGTTTCTGCCATTTAATACACCTTGCTAAGTCTCGCTCAATCACTGTCTTATAGGCCTACAGATTCTTGCTTCTATTGTATGCATGCACAAGTGTATTGAGCCAGACTAGCGGTTTATTTTTCTATCAACATGGGGCATGACTACGAGTTCAAAACATGGTGCTTTTGCAGGGAAAAGGGACATCAGTTTTTAGGGCACTGTGGTAGGGGTTACATGGGTAAATAAGGTAACATGACAGGGAATAAAGAAATGTACATAACACATATAAACAAATACACAGAAGTAAGACTTTTTAATCAGCATACTTTTGAATTTATTTCAGTGGTCATTTGGGTGAAAACTAGCGTACAATTTCGAGCAAAGAACTTACAGCACAAAACGGAAATTTCAAGACCTGAAGACGCAATTTACCACCGAGCACGAAGCCCTGCCTATTTCTTTCAATCTTACCTGTTTAAGTCCCCGTTGTGTCAGTGCAGAGCATTCCATATATTTGACTGCTCGTATTTTAGATGCTAGTTTAATGCCCTGTTCCCGTTTTATAGGTGACAGGCCTTGTGAAACTAGGGCGCACACGGCGTCTTTATCTTCTCGTAGATCTATTTTAGTGCCTGAAAGAAAGACAACCTTTGGTAATGTCCCCGAGACGTTTTCAAAATATCCCAGTTCTATGAATTGAGCAGTGCCAAAACAGACCATGATAAGAGATCGGTACCATTGAGGTGTAAGTTGAGAAGCAGACCCAAAGGGTTAACATGGTAAAAAGACAGTTCTACTGTAATACCTTCTTTTCCAACAATATGACAGAACCCGATCAAATGACACTAGGCCTAGTTGAAAATGTTCTTTATGACCAACTTTGAGGCAATGGATGACAAAAATAGGCATTTAGTACCAGTAATTGAGTACCAGTTTTGGTTGTTAAATTGGCCAATCTTCTGTTCACTCATTTCATAATGCAAAACATTATTTGGTATCTGTCTGGGCCAACCTGAAGCCATGTTCCCGAAGCCATCGTTAGGTTAACGATGTCGTTAAAACTGGGAAAATGCATAGCGTAACAACATCGTTAACCTAACGATGGCTTCGGGAACATGGGTCCTGGGGCCATATTCATAAAAGGCTGCCAAAATAGTTGCCAACTAGGGGATAGTTGGCTTCTAACTCAGTAGTTGCCTTCTTGTTAGTTGACATCTATTTTTCTATTCATAAAACAGCACTAGGAACCCTGCTAACTAGTTGCCAGCTAGAAAATAATAGTTGTGAACTAGAATGTGGGAAGACGGCCAAACCACAAAAACCACAAGATGTCAGTTTCAATTTCAATGGGCTGAGTGTTTACTTTGAGGACACTAAGGTCATAGGTTCTGTAGGGGATGATGTTTTATGCATTGTGGCCAATGGCTGATATTTATAAAAGGTAGCAAATGCTTTTACTTTAAATTTTGTAGTAAATTTACATTGAACACCAGTCATTAGGCCTATCTGTCACTGTACACGGTGTACCCCAGTTGCTCGCACGAAGAAGGGAATGTTTTGTTTGATTTGTAATTCGAACTACACTTGTTTTTCATAATTCACAAATGTGAAGATCATGTATTAACTGGAATCAGTGACAGGGCACTTTGTAAGTGCAGTTTGATTTAATATAGGCTACTTAAACATCAATGATTCTAATTTGTTTACCATCGCTGTCTTGGATACTAACTTGGCCGCTCAGGGAAGAAGTGAAGTCTAAACTCAGTTACATCACGTAGATGCTCTCATTGTCATTTTATCGTTCCATTAACAAGAGGATATTGAAAATGTCATATATNTTTCGCCAATTTCCACAATCTCAAGGAGTTTCCTTGCCATGTTGTCTTGTCAGTGCCAAGCAGGAAAATGAAATAGTTGGCAACTAGTGACTTAGAGGTACCCCAGATCACCTCTAACTTTAGCAGCCAACCTAGCATGCAACTAGGCCTAGCAACATTTTATGAATAACGCTTGGAAGTCAACTAGGGATAGTAGCCAACTACAGGCCAATTTAGTTGTCAACTAGGCTTAGAAGCGTTTTATGAATATGGCCCCTGATCTTTAACAAAACCACTGGTGTACTGTAAACATGGTAAAGTGGACTTAAGGAAGCTTTGAGGAGAGAATCCCCTCTCGACCAAACACAGCCACTAGCACGATCGGGGATCAAATCCACCACCTCATTGGTGGCAGGCGTGGATGCTTCCACTAGGCCGCACCCCGACAACCTGTGTGCACTTACCTACAACTAATATCGGCGCATCAGGACAATGATGCTTAATCTCAGGGTACCATTTTGTCGTCACGTTTTCAAACGATGAAGGACTTATTACACTATAACATATCAAAAATACATCCGTCTGAAATGAGAGTGAGAACATTACGACTATTGGGCGAATTAGGATAATAGTCAGGTCAATAGTAGCAGAGGAAAATCGTGGAGCAATTTTGCAGTGGCAGTTTTCAGTACTAAGGTACTGCCTCACGGTGAGTTCATACAGATTGCCATTACAAGGCGGTTTTCACAGGCAAGACACATGCATCAGATATTATCTGTCCCAATCACGAGAAACAATAGATGCGAGCCTGTGGAAACCACACAGCAAATAGCAAACTGCATTGAGGAGTGTTCACAAGCATTTGGCGTGAATGCGCTGTGAATGAGGAGTATTTCCACAGGCATTTGTGTGAACATGTCACATGTCCTAAATGGGACCCAAGGGAACATGGTCATCCCTCATACCATCAGAGGGCCAAGGGACCAATCTTGTACCAGACAAGGTCACAATCAGTTTCCTCCGTCGTTGAAATTGACAAACCTGAGGATATGATAGCGGCCGTAACCGATCATAATCTTCTTGTCCTGCAGTATCCCATAATCCTAGGCTTACTGGTATACTATCAACGATCATCGGTGCTGTATAGTTGTCAAATCTGAAATTGACATAAAGATGCTCCAGAGATTCAACAGTTGACTTCAACGTTCAAGGTGGTAAATGAATTATCAAAGTCTAATGCCGGTGTAACGTTTTTCAGTGAGTCCCGTGCGCTAGTGTGATATTACAATAGATTGACGGAATAAGCGGTGACTTGACAATGAGCAACACACAGAGAAACAGTGAGTCTGTGTGGTCCGAACAATGGGAATCGCACAGAAAAATGGCCACACTGAAAAACGTTACACCGGGAATGGTCTTGTCAACCAACCAAGCTGTGAAGACCACACGATGCATGAAATTGCCATCCTTTCTGATCCTTCAGTTGCGTATATCATCTTCCATGACCAGCCCGAGATCAGGATGCTGTGATAATCAACGACAGATCAGCCGAGACAATCATCAACAGATTCAACTTACACAGTCGGCACATACTCCTCTGGGAAGCTATCGGTCGTATACGATATCAACATACACGTCTTGCCGACAGTGCCGTCTCCAACCACCACACACTTTATCGGGTGACCTTGAGCCATGGCACGTGTTGGTTGACCTGAAATGAGAAAAGACCACACTTACAAGTTTTTGAAAATCTTCTGTGAAATGACTGACAAGACTGCAGTTAAAGAATGGAAATCTTCTGCCATAGCAAGTGCTGAGTTTCACCCACCAAAACTGCATTGGACCCCATGTAGGCCCACTTATGACCTCAGGTCTTTTGAGAATAAGAGGTCCCCATTTTAAAACCCTTTGCCTGCGATGGGATCTTTAACTTGCATTTGACGTAGTATGGGTATAATGAGAAGAATGTTCTGGGTATAAGTATTCTGTGGCAAATTGTGATGAACAGACTCCCCCGGACCTACATGTACGTCTACAGAAGAGTAGAGACAGGACCTTTGTGAGCTTTGCCGGAGGGGACTTTCAGGCACGATTTGTGCCTTGTGCCATTCACTGGCAATCAACAAAATAATTCCATCAGATGTCTCAGTCAGTGGACGGATCTACATCTTCACCAAATCATCAGCCACAGCAGGAAAATAAACTGCAAACCTGAATCAAATCAAATCTGCTACACCAGGATTTTCAAGCAAGTCGACTCGGCAGAATCTGAACGAATTTCAAGTGAATACTTTCAATCAAGCGATAAAACATTTAAGTGTTCACCTGAGAGCCGACCGTGAGATAAAGTGATCAAAAATCCGTTGGGATTTCATACGTTAACCTGCTTTAACTCTTTCAGGCCCATTCACAGGGCTTGAATTTAAAATTTTGTGGGGCACTGCCGTTTTGGCCTTGGGTAATGATGAAGTCAAGTAAGATTTAACAGGGGCACCAAGGCCGCTGCACATTTTTGGGGGTGGGCACCCAAGGCCATGGCTGGTGGCCGTGGTAAAATTCTAGCCCTGCATTCACAGGATATTTTGTGACATCATGCAACTCGATCAGCCTCAAGGTACCGTATCTCGTACCATCCTGCGATTGGGCTGACTGTTATTCTTTACTTCCTGAGGATCATCAATCCGCATGGGACACCACCCAATGGCGCGGCCTGCATGTATAAGGTACAACATCTTGCAACCTTATCTGTACCAGTAGTTCAATCAGGCCTCCAAAAGATGGTGAAACCTTCCTAAGTATGAAGGAAAATGTTCGCCTTGTCGGCGACAAGATATTGCCTCGGCACAGGGAGTCGAAGGCCAAACCTAGGCCTTATGTGGAGATGTGGGTTCGAATCCCGGTAATCTCTAGGCCTGAAAGGGTTAAGATTGGTGCGAGAGTTCTTTGAGGCGAAGAAACAGCAGGTGCCTCTAGTACCAAGAGTCAGACACCAGCGGTATTATCCTCAAAGGTTCAACGCTATGCAGCGATATCAAATATT
>NMRB01000135.1:82939-106230 GCA_002633025.1 Notospermus geniculatus
CTGCCATTTAATACACCTTGCTAAGTCTCGCTCAATCACTGTCTTATAGGCCTACAGATTCTTGCTTCTATTGTATGCATGCACAAGTGTATTGAGCCAGACTAGCGGTTTATCTGTCTATCAACATGGGGCATGACTACGAGTACAAAATATGGTGTTTTTGCAGGGAAAAGGGGCATCAGTTTTTAGGGCATTGTGGTAGGGGTTCATGGGTAAAGAAGCTAACGTAAGAGGGAATAAAGAAATGTACATAACACATATAAACAAATACAAGAAATAAGACCTTTTTAATCAGCATACTTTTGAATTTATTTCAGTGGACATTTGGGTGAAAACAAGCGAACAATTTCGAGCAAAAAACATACAGCGCAAAACGGAAATTTCAAGATCTGAAGATGTAATTTATGTCCGAGCACCTAGCCCTGCCTATTGCTTTCAATCTTACCTGTTTAAGTCCCCGTTGTGTCAATGCAGAGCATTCCATATATTTGACTGCTCGTATTTTAGATGCTAGTTTAATGCCCTGTTCCCGTTTTATAGGTGACAGGCCTTGTGAAACTAGTGCGCACACGGCGTCTTTATCTTCTCGTAGATCTATTTTAGTGCCTGAAAGAAAGACAACCTTTGGTAATGTCCCCGAGACGTTTTTCAAAATATCCCAGTTCTATGAATTGAGCAGTGCCAAAACAAACCATGATAAGAGATCAGTACCATTGAGGTGTGAGTTGAGAAGCAGACCTAAAGGTTAACATGGTAAAAAGACAGTTCTACTGTAATACCTTGTTTTCCAATAATATGACAGAACACGATCAAATGACACTAGGCCTAGTTGAAAATGTTCTTTATGACCAACTTTGAGGCAATGGATGACAAAAATAGGCATTTAGTACCAGTAATTTAGTACCAGTTTTGGTTGTTAAATTGGCCAATCTTCTGTTCACTCATTTCATAATGCAAAACATTATTTGGTATCTGTCTGGGCCAACCTGATCATTACCAAAACCACTGGTGCGAAGTGGACTTAAGGAAGCTTTGAGGAGAGAATCCCCTCTCAACCAAACACAGCCACTAGCATGATTGGGGAGCAAATCCACCACCTCATTGGTAGCAGGCGTGGATGCTTCCACTAGGCTGCACCCTTACAACCTGTGTGCACTTACCCACAACTAATATCGGCGCATCAGGACAATGATGCTTAATCTCAGGGTACCATTTTGTCGTCACGTTTTCAAACGATGAAGGACTTATTACACTATAACATATCAAAAATACATCCGTCTGAAATGAGAGTGAGAACATTACAACTATTGGGCGAATTAGGATAATAGTCAGGTCAATAGTAGCAGAGGAAAATCATTGTGGAGCAATTTTGCAGTGGCAGTCTTCAGTACTAAGGTACTGCCTCGCGGTGAGTTCATAGAGATTGCCATTACAAGGCGGTTTTCACAGGCAAGATACATGCATCATATCTTATCTGTCCCAATCACGAGCAACAATAGATGCGAGTCCGTGGAAACCACACAGCAAATTGCAAACCATATTGAGGAGTGTTCACATGCACTGTGAATAAGGAGTATTTCCCCCAAGCATTCGGTGTGAACATGTCCGAAATGGGACCCAAGGGAACATGGTCATCCCTCATACCATCAGAGGGCTAAGGTACCAATCTTGTACCAGGGTAATAATAATGTCACAAGCAGTTCCTCCGTCGTTGAAATTGACAAACCTGAGGATATGATAGCGGCCGTAACCGATCATAATCTTCTTGTCCTGCAGTATCCCATAATCCTAGGCTTACTGGTATACTATCAACGATCATCGGTGCTGTATAGTTGTCAAATCTGAAATTGACACAAAGATATGCTTCAGAGATTCAACAGTTGACTTCAACGTTCAAGGTGGTAAATGAAGTATCAAAGTCTAATGCCGGTGTAACGTTTTTCAGTGAGTCCCGTGCGCCAGTGTGATATTACAATAGATTGACGGAATAAGCGGTGACTTGACAATGAGCAACACACAGAGAAACAGTGAGTCTGTTTCCCAGTGTGGTCCGAACAATGGAAATCGCACAGAAAAATGGCCACACTGAAAAACGTTACACCGGAAATGGTCTTGTCAACCAACCAAGCTGTGAAGACCACACGATGCATGAAATTGCCATCCCTTCTGATCCTTCAGTTGCGTATATCATCTTCCATGGCCAGCCTGAGATCAGGATGCTGTGATAATCAACGACAGATCAGCCGAGACAATCATCAACAGATTCAACTTACACAGTCGGCACATACTCCTCTGGGAAGCTATCGGTCGTATACGATATCAACATACACGTCTTGCCGACAGTGCCGTCTCCAACCACCACACACTTTATCGGGTGACCTTGAGCCATGGCACGTGTTGGTTGACCTGAAATGAGACGCGACCACACTTACAAGTTTTTGAAAATCTTCTGTGAAATGACTGACAAGACTGCAGTTAAAGAATGGAAATCTTCTGCCATAGCAAGTGCTGAGTTTCACCCACCAAAACTGCATTGGACCCCATGTAGGCCCACTTACGACCTCAGGTCTTTTGAGAATACTACAGGTCCCCATTTAACCCTTTGCCTGCGATCGGATCTTTAACTTGCCTTGCAGTATGGGTATAATGAGAAGAATCTTCTGGGTAAAGTATTCTTTGGCAGATTGTGATGAACAGACTCCCCCGGACCTACATGTATGCCTACAGAAGATAGAGACAGGACCTTTGTGAGCTTTGTCGGAGGGGACTTTCAGGCACGATTTGCGCCTTGTGCCATTCACTGGCAACAGATGTCTCAGTCAGTGGACGGATCTACATCTTCACCAAATCATCAGCCACAGCAGGAAAATAAACTGCACACCTGAATCAAATCAAATCTGCTACACCAGGATTTTCAAGCAAGTCGACTCGGCAGAATCTGAACGAATTTCAAGTGAATACTTTCAATCAAGCGATAAAACATTTAAGTGTTCACCTGAGAGCCGACTGTGAGATAAAGTGATCAAAAATCCGTTGGGATTTCATACGTTAACCTGCTTTAACTCTTTCAGGCCCAATCACAGGATATTTTTGACATCATGCAACTCGACATACCCAGCCTCAAGGTACCGTACCTCGTACCATCTCGCGATGGGTCTGACCGTTATTCTTTACAGTACTTCCTAAGGATCATCAATCCACATGGGATGACACCCAATGGCGTGGCCTGCATGTATAAGGTACAACATCTTGCAACCTTATCTGTACCGTAGTTCAATCAGGCCTCCAAAAGATGGTGAAACCTATGAAGGAAAATGTTCGCCTTGTCAGCGACAAGATATTGCCTCGGCACAGGGAGTCGAAGGCCAAACCTAAGCCTTATGTGGAGATGTGGGTTCGAATCCCGGTAATCTCTAGGCCTGAAAGGGTTAAGATTGGTGCGAGAGTTCTTTGAGGCGAAGAAACAGCAGGTGCCTCTAGTACCAAGAGTCAGACACCAACGGTATTATCCTCAAAGGTTCAACGCTATGCAGCGATATCAAATATTTTCTACTAAGGTGCAGAATTCATTGAATACCTTCCCAGACAGGAATCTATTTATCAGGACGATGAGATACACTTGAAGAAGGAAAACGCCTTCCATTTCGAGGTAGTCAGTCCCTCATACATGTATCTACAGTTTATCAGTTCCCTCCTATTTACACGGAAATAGTCCAAAATGGCATTTCAATCATATTGCATTTCAATTCACACTCGGTCCTTTTTTGATGTCCTAGTGGCATGTTTTCTTGATTTCTAACCGACAAATCAAACATGGAAACCGTCCTTCAAGTTCTGTCAGCTCCTTTTTAGAGTTCAATGGCCTATTTTAGGAAAGATTTCTAGGGTAAGAAGTTGTTGACAAACCGAACAAGTGTCATACAACATGAAGATTGTGTAAACACGAGGATGGGTGGTTTGTCTACAGGCAATAGAATAGAAAGGATTACCCCACCAGAAGTCACAGTTGACAGATATAGGACACTTATATTAGACCTCTGCTCCCCTTTATACATTGACACCCCACCCCCACCCCCACTCAACAGGGGTCATCGGGTATTGACAATACTGGATCTGCGTAAATAACCAGCAATGCACGCTTGTTAGGGCATGAGACCAGGGCAAGTAAAGTTCAGGGTAATTTCCACCAATTCCACAAGTTGTTTTTTAACCCACCAGGTTGAACCAATGACCACTTGTGCCACCAAACAGGAGTGGTGTCAGCCACTATACCATCAGGACTCCTTGACGTTACAAACAAGACTAAGAGTAAGACCGTTTCTGACTCAGCTCTGGACATCGTACAATCAAACATTTAGATAAAATCAATACACATCCGGTTCACCCATGGCAACACGACAGCCTCAAATCTCAGGCCATCATACTCAAAATGGCCCCCATTTAACATGTACAAATTCATTATCATTGTAACTCCCCGATGAAAAAGAAAAGTTCCATTCACTTCCCACGCATATAAAATTACTTCAATGACTGGCTTTATCCATATGCAATAATGTCTTCGTTTTATAATCCAGTAGGGCTTCCGACTCTTATACACCCTCCTCAAAGCTCTTCAGCGGTTCAGGTTATTACCACACTCTCCCCAGAAACCGCTCTGGAGAACTCAAGTCGCAGCTCATTCAATGCTCACTTGGTTTCAGACCAGTTGAGAATAAAGCGGTGCCTCAACTGGGAATCAAACCTGCAGCTCAGTCTCGAATCTGACGCTCAACCCATGCACCCCCCTCTCCAACCTGTCCTGGAGACTTCCAAGATATCTGAATGCATTCACGAGTCGCGTAAGGACATTAGCAATTTTCGACCATCTGTCAACGGCGACCAATCAATAATACATCCCGTATATTCTCTGCTGCATCTGACTCCACTGACCTCGTCATCGCTCATTCAGCGATGAAACTGATTTTTATTGATTTTTATGAACAATGCCAGGTTATAATGAGGAAATACACATGCACTCATTAGTCGCTTTCAAGATGCACCACTCTCGTAGTTATTTCAACTAATTTGCATACATGCACTGCATGTTAACGATAGAGAATTGGGGAGTGTGGTGGGCTGGTGCAGTTTTAGAGAATCAGATTCTTGACTGTGAGGCTATGGGTTCAATTCCTAGTGGAGTCGCATTTCTGTACCCTTAACTGGTCTGAAAGGATCAAGTGAGAACAAAATGAGCAGCTCCTCAAGTTATCCAGAAATTTTCATGAAATTTTTTGAGTACGCTCAATATGATTGACTACATTGTGGCTACAATGCAAATTGTAGTCTATACATACATTTCAGCTGAAGCCCTAAATCAGAATTTGGCCATGTGCAACGGTTTCCTAATCCTACAGTACAGTACCAAGATTGATGATAACACTACCATTAACACTACCATTCCCTGAGAGATTTCACGAAGGTTTTCGTACAGTATCTGAGGAATATTCATCCCCCATCTGTTGATATGATTATGCAGTGACGACATGAGCATTATTCATACTTATAAATGGAGCCTAATGACTCAATGCCGTGTCCTTTCACTGAGGCCAGAGGCAGTGATGACTAGCTCCGATGATACATACATTTTACCAATACAATTTGACAATACTGCATCATCAGCTGGAGTTCGAGTCTATCATTCATAATGTGGATAGCACAGAAGCCACTGAAATGAAACCAATTCTACAGTGGGCCCAGGTTTACCAAGGCCACCATAGCCATGGCCATGGGTGCCCACCCTCAAAAATGTGCAGCGGCCTTGGTGCCCCTGAAATCTTCTTACTTTGAATTCATCATTACCAAGGCCTGTACATTGATAAGCTGACACTGACTGCTGAACAGGACGATCCAAGCTTCCTTCCTATTCCACACATCAAACCACGTAAAAGTACATTCCCAACCCTTGACCTGGAAAACGTTCGCGTAATTTTCCGACTCCAAGATCCGCGACCAGGAAATAGTCACGTTTACAAACGGAAAAGTCGGCATGCCGTGGATGTTGTTTGACTCATCCATCAGCTTTCTCAACAAGTAAATAGTATTTTTTACCAATTTCTTTGAGAGATTAGTCAGATTACACAGATTACTCGCACCATGTACAGAGTGCCGGGTAACAATTTAATTGACATGTTTAAGATGCATGGAAAGCAGTCTCCAGAATCCAGAGAACATGTACACATGTACTGCTCAACTTTAGGGCAACCAGAGTAGAGTGAATTGGGAATATTGTGACTTTCTCTTTCCAGCTGATATTTTCATGATCCTTTTGCCTCAGCATACAACTAGCCTACACACTGGCACTACTACTGGATCTACCCATCAGTGTAGAGTACTTCTATGAATTAGTTGCCAAATGTTTATTGGGTAGTACTATCAGTTCTATAAGCAAATTACGCTTGTTTATAGACTGCACTGGACTACCACAACTTGCAAGATAAGTATTACCGGTACATGTACATGTACCGGTACATGTAGTATGCATGATGCTTGGCCACATGTAGGCTATTCAACAAAATATGGTTTTCAAACATCATTCTTGGACATCCCATAATGCTCTATTACATGATTCGATTGTTGGAAGTACTACATTATACCTCGAGAAAACCTGTGTTGTCAAAGAAAGTCGCCCTCTCTATCACATGAACAGCAGGTCCGATCAGAGAACAAAACAAACCCAGAACGTCAGATGACACAAGCCGATGTTTCCACTGCACCCACTCTTACACTTGACAGCCCCTGAGGGAATGCATATGAAGTGGAGGGAATGTATACCGAGCCCCAGACTCGCTTCCGACTGTCGCCCTTGACACTTCAGCAACAAAATCCCTGATGAGGAATCTAGCACACATGCAGACAGCTGAGTTTTACATGTACATGTACATCTTGGCCATTGCGGGGCAAACAATGAATGCATGTCCGCCACAAATCATCCACTGGACCATATTCTTATCAATTGTGCATACCCCTGCAGCACATTCGCCCCCAGCATGCCAACTGACATGACTGATCACTGCAGATCACCAACACAGTTTTACAAATATTTCACCAGTCTGTCGCGTTTGGTTTCCAGTTCTTAAAATATTTCAAGTACCGGTATGCATCGAGATGGTTATCGGCATGCAACCACATAGCAGAAACAATTGAATTATTCCATTCCGAGTCTCCATTGCAGAATAATGAATTTACAGTGACAAATGATTGTGAATGGCTAGCAATTGCTGTCTAACTGAGCAATACAGTTGCAGTTTTTTTCTTCAATCATTTTAATCTATACCAGGAAACATGCATCAGCTACAGGCAATGGTGTGCAGTGACAATGTCCCCTTCTAACTTTGACTCAGACTCAAAGCAACGTACTTGTCTGACATTCTGACCCCAGAGCCCCACTGACCAAACAACAAGGGCGGTGTCTTCCTTCCAATTTTCAGTATCAATTTTCATGAGCAGTCACAGCACTCTGGGGGGGGGGGGGAGCTTGATCATACTCACTGCACAGTTTATTTGATCATGTCTTGACTGTGCAAAAGCACTGAATGTGGAAGAGAGCTAACCCAGTTCTTCAGGCACATCAGGTTGGCTTATTTGTTATCTGTTAGTAAATACAACATGCAGGAAAGAATGTTGAGTCAAAGCTTTCAACAACAAGTCAGGTCATTTTTGATACTATATTGGATCTAAATAGCATGAATGAAACATAAAAGTAAGAAAAAAAGCAAAGTGTAACATTCTAACGTTCCCCACCTAAATATGATGCACAGTTTGAAATATTTTAGCTGATGAACAGACCTAAGAGATCACTGGAGCCCACTATATCACTATTCAACACTGAAACTTATCAAGTGAAAAACCTAAGTGATAGGGTACTTATCTCACATAAACATGGGGAACAGAATTCAAATAAAGTGAACAAACTCAGAGTAGACATGGTAGAACTTCAAGGATACTGTACACAGTCAACTTAGGATGAAATGGATCCTACAACACCAGCATCAGCCCAGCTGGATAATGAACACCTGTCCAGTGATATTCGATAGTGTTTACAAGTTGCAAGAACCTGCAACCAAACAGAAGTGCTACATCTACATACATGATAAATGTACATGCTGAAGAATCTGATCCCAGCCCTGACTATTTGAAGTGTCCAGACTTGAGACCAGTGGTCAGATTACTTCCTTGTCAGATGCCTGTGGCAGGCAGCCTGCCACTTTGGACACTTGTGTACTTGTAATGAGGGGTGAGCCTGAGATATTTATCATGAAAAGTAGTCCAGTCTGCAAAGATAAGTGGGCCTCTGCTGCTGCCCAAGTTTGGCAATTTACTAAGTTTCATTTGTACTCAAGTTGTTTGAAACCTTTCAGTGACCTTTTCAGATTCCTCCAAGCTTCACCCTGATCAACTGCACTGCACAGAAAAGATAGCAATTTTAAACAGCAACGAAACAAATGTCAATCAGTTCATCCACTCAAATTGAAGATAATAAGCCAGAAATTCAGTGGCCAGGAGTTGGAATTGGCAATTTACACCATGGACAAAATGTAGGACAGCAAAATGGTGGAGCCATTTACTTTATTGAAGCCTGAATTAATTCCTCTACTCAAATAACTGGGGATGAATGGTACTTATTCACCATTGTATTGAAGAGGAAACTTAGATACTTGCCCGAGTTCACCAGAATTTCACTAGAATTCATGTAGCCATAATCTTCTTGATGACAGACATGACAGAGTTCTAAAGTCTTGTATGAAGATTCATTCATGTCAGTGACACAGACATGGAGGAACCAATTAATCCTTGGCTTCTGCTTGGGTCTTCAAATATCACAGTTGTCAACTGGTACTTTTGACCAATGTTAGGGAATCCACTTTCATTACATTTCTAAACAGCAATCATCAGGATGGATCCAATTGGAGGGTTCTTAATTTGACCCAGGGTGGATCCCAGGTCCCCGATTCAAAGCCTAGCATAGTTAATCACATAAAACATTTTTACCCTGGGCCTGACTTTTGAAAGAGGTCTTAAGATCATGATGGTGACAATGACAACTGTCGATGATTGTTACAAACTCATCATTGTGCTAAAGCAGAACAGACCTCCCATAATAAAGCAAATAATTTGATGTGGAGGCCTAGCTCACTCTGTCACAGGCTCTCCATAGGCCTACATGTATCACAAGGGAAAAATATCATCAACATCGATCGTCGTTCAGCTAAAGTTTAGAATCCCTGCTCGGAAGTGATGTTACTCCATGGCACACAATGGAAATCCTATTGTACAATATATACGGCTTATTCTGCAGGGATCTNTCTGCTGGATGGATACATTATTCATTCTCTTTATCCAGTATCTTCATTTGTCCCATGTTTTTGATAATTGTCGATGTCAGCCATTTGAGATGGAGTGGGTTTTAAGGCCAACTGCTAATTCATACAAAATTACTCTAGCTTTATGATGAGGCAAACCATCACTTAGGAAAAAGTGCAGTACCGGTAACTACACCCCATTTTCTCTTGTAATAAAACATTCCTATTATAATGGTTCAGATAAGTAAGATTATAGATAACTGAATTGCTTAGTACTTTGGATACTGCAAGTACATGTAACTCCTGATTGGTTTCCATTTTGATTATGGAAGCTGCGCTGAAGCTCCACACAGCTGGAAAATGTTACCAGTCATAGGCCTTATTATATAGGCCTAATACAATGGCCAATGCACAGTTGTTTTAATGAGCAAAAAAATGTGACCTGCCCCAGATATGGAACATTCTAGCTAATTCAACATATTCTAATTTTCTAACAGCTGAAAGAGGTTATTTCAGCATCTAGGCCTATAAGATCTCTTGAATAGGTCTTCAAGAATCCAACCCCATAGATCTACACAATAACTTTCTAATTAACAGTTTTGTTTATGTAATATACTTGGCTTTTTGCTGATATGTTGGCCCAGTTGATTTTTCCTGAAGAGTGAGGTCACATGCACGAGTTCACTTCTGACTTTGATAGCTCACAATCCAAACAACAAAACAATTGATTTGAGTGGCCTATTTGTATTTGATTGCCCTGGTATTGTGCCTCATGAGGCTATTGGGTGCTGTGAGTGAAAGGGATTATTCTTATGTTACTTTGTTTTTCAGATTCTCTTTAGGATGCACTCTGTTCAACCTCCGACGCTGATTGATGGAAAACTACCCGTCTTTGTCTTTCCATCGAATGTGACCTTTTTCACTGATGATCAGTCTACCCACAAACAAGTTCTCACCGTTTATAACCCGTACGATTTCACGCTCAAATTCAAAGGTGAGGGACGAAAATGAACTGCAGAACATAGGCCTGTATCAAAAAGGTTGAACCGGGTCCTGCCATGACCTTCAGTTGGGAGCAACAGGGTATCAGACTGACTGCAGTCAGCAGTTGTGGCATCTGAGAGTGTCAACTGCCACGACTGCCGACTGCAAGTATTCTACCAAATTCTGCATTCTTCCTTTCTTTTTCTTCTAGTCTTCTGCACATCCCCGAAAAAATATATGGTGGTGGATTCAGAGGGTGTTATCAAGTCACGGTGCTGTATAGATATGTAAGTCAGAGTATTGGCACTATTCAACTCCAAGTGATGGGTACAATCCACGGTCAGACGGAGGTTCCCTCCATGGACTCTGGTTTCCTCCTGCCTTACTGGTACATAAAAGATTGCACAGTATTGTCTTATGAGCCAAGTTACAGCTCATGGCTCTCAACCAGGTTTTTCTGGCACCAATAGTTTTTCCGACAAATATCTTTCAATATCTTTTAGTGTGGAATCTTCTCATTTTGCAGTGTTATACGCCATCTAGAAGTTGGTGCTCTGAGCGAAGGATTAAGGGATAAATTTCGAATTCAGATATTTGAACATGGAAAAAAGAAAGTAATAGGTAAGAGGTAGTCTAATAACTGTTTTTGGATTGGATTGGATCAGCTGCTATGGCATGGCCACTTGCTCGCGTACATCGTTTTAAAGCCCAACAGTATGCGTTAGGTTTTGTATCTCGCGAAGGCCGAGTGACCTTTTAGTTTGTTTTGTGGGTCACTGATCCATTCATCAAGCTCCCAAAGTTTCAAAATCAAATTTTCGAAAACCAATGTTTACATTCCAGCTACATGTATTTCACCCCTTCAAGCATGTAACAATGATATATCAATCTGCTTCTTTTGCCAGGTAAAAAAGATATAATAGCCTTGTTATTGCCAACGAGAGACAAAACTCCCCCCGTGGATGACACGTTCGAAGCGTTGCCGTCTGTGATCAGGGAGGAAACGGTACAGCGGACGATGTCTGTCAAACAAGGTACGTGTTGTACAAATAGGGTGAAAACAGATCCCGAGGGAATGGGGCTGGCAAGGAAGGGGTTAACATCATTCTCCCTTCTTCCCTGCAGGCCATTCCAGCTCTAGCTCTGCCCCAAGCCTGGTAGTAATCGTTGCCGCTGTCTCATGCATCCTCGCTCTGATGTTGCCAAACCACGGCGAGGCAGAAACTCGACTGCCAGAATACATGCGTCTTACTCAAAACCAGAAATTAATTGCTGCTTATGTGCTAGGTAAGTATCATCAGACAGGCTTTATTCTCTGTGAAAAGGAAAGGTTTATATTCCGACAGCCACTCATTATGTGGTCTGCAACGTATGATGTCTACTCCCAGTCCACTCCTGAACCTTGAAGTTGGGGTGGTTAAAATCTGGCTAGTCCAGACACTTGTAGTGAGGGGTGTTATCAAACCTCCATGATAATACTTTTGATTATATCTCTGTTTTCTCTCCTAGGTCTCGTTACAATGGTGTTACTCAAGACATAACATCATGCCAAAGATCTTTCTTAGGACAATTCTCCACAAATCTTGAGAAAAAAAGACTTCTTGAAAATACTTTGGAATACTCAATCAAATTTCTTCCTGCAGTGAAATGTTCATGTATACGTGTTGACTGTTTAACCCTTTTGCTGCGGTAGCGCTCGCTTGGCTCTGTAGGATGAACGGCATGCGGACAGGAGTTGGCGAATCTATGACAACACTCACCCGATGTCGTGTGCAGGGAAAGAGTTAACTTGTCCAGTCTACCATATGTTGTCCTTAATGTATTAATTTCATACATTGCAGATGTTGTTAGGGTTATGAACTCATCCATCCCAAGAGTCCAGCAGACGACATCTTCTGTCTGTCAACGTTTTCTCACATCCTATGGTAGTGAATGAAAAATATTTGAAGGAAAATTTTCCTATCAACCATCTGAAGAATGTTCCTTCCAATGTATTTCTGTGGATGTTAGAAAACTTCAACAGAAGATGCTGTCTGCTCAAACTCGGGGGCAGATGGATTAAAGATGCCAAAATGAGCTGACAGCTCCCGATTCAATATTTTGAAACTATTGATATCACGCCAAAGAAAAACTCCACCAAACAAGGTATAGGACAGTCAAAATCTGTAACGTGCGTGTAACGTTTTTCAACATCTGAACTGTCCCTAGAATTTCATTTAATGGCATAGGGACACTATCCATGCTGATGTAAAACTACGCTAGTGTTCAACTTGTAAACAAATTGAAGATTTTTTAATGTGTACATATATGCAACGTAATTTATTTAATACAAATAGAATGGCCCATTCAAACAAACTGAATATTTTCTTACTTTTTTCAACAATTCATATAAGTGTTCACTTGTTTTGTATTGATTTTTCATCGAAGTTGTCTCTTTGCAAATTTACATATCAGAGTTAATTTGCAAATAGACAACTTACCCTAATGAAAGAGCCCTAATGAAAGAGCTCTAATGGAAAATTATGCCAACAAGGGCTCTACAATGAAAAAGCCCAGGCAAAACACTTCAGCTGCTATCTAGGCCATCAAATGTATTCACTTTTTGTTTCAATTTTACTCAAGTCGTCTATTTGCAAATTCGCACCATTGGAGTGAATTTGCTAATAGACAACTTAGCAAGTAAAGGAGGTGAAATTTTAAATCAAGCACACCGTGGCTCTACACAGAAAAGCCGAGGAGAACACTGCTTTTAGCCACTCTCAGGACATTCCATGTTAGTTCTCATATTTTACACTAACAGTAACACCCTCAAGAATGTTCAAAGTGGTGGACTCGTCATTGCCAACATCACTCAATTTCTCGTACGTTATCCGTAAGTGTTCGGACATCTCTGTCCTTGAAGTCTCCATAGAAACAATCTGTGTCAACGTGTCCCCTTCTCTGTAAAATTTCCTATTTATCTGAAAGAGAGAGAAAATATTATGTATCGGTACCAACTTAAAAACGTACGACTGTTACCAAATGAGGGTCTATCAGAGGCCATTAGATCATTCTGAAGGCGTTTTATATTCCTATAATCAACACATTTAGATAAGCTATTGAAATGACAGTTCTCATGACAGATAAGAACTTGCATTTTGACACACACCTTCTGCACAGCAGGTTCCATACCGAATGACAACCTCCCACATGTGTGCGACTCAACTTCAAATGACTGGCCGTCCATCTCTCCCTCTGATAACTCGGCAAGACCTGAAAAGCAAGCGAAGAATCAGACCTGACTGTAATTCCGTCTCAGTCATCATTTGACCGAGGGTAATAACGTACGAAATTTCATGTCAACGACCCCAGTTACAAAACATGCCATTCTAACGGACGACAATCATAACTAACGCCACAGAGTTGTAAAAACTTACCAGTGTTATGAGCTGCGATCAGAGCCACGCGATTGGTTCCTGGTTGGATACGTAAAAAGCCTGTTTCAAGATGGAGGGGATTTCTTGTTTCGGAATGCCAGGATTTGAAGCTAAAAAGCAAAATGATTATATACTGGTACAAATCCAGANTCGTCACTTTTGTCGAACTTTGACCTCTGTGACCTTGAAAAGTAGGTCAAATCAAAAACCCGTTATATATGTTATGTATCCTTATTAGATACACCTATGATAAAAATTTGGAGAAGATCTAGTCATTAGTTCAGGAGTTATTGCACTTTTTGTGTTTTCGGTGTCCGCCACCTGGTGGCCAAGCTAAGAGTCGAATCGGACCGAAACTTGGTGTCATGGGTCATCTGACCTAGGGGTATATATGTACCACGTTTCAGATCAATAGCTCTGGCGGTTACGAAACGTGCCCTGCTAACGGAACACGACGACGACGACGACGACGACGGACGACGACGGACGACGGACGCACAACCATTGTATAAGCTCACCACGGTGAGCTAAAAACCACTTGACAAAAACTTGATGTAAAATCCTAGAACTGAGCTGTGAATATATTGGCTGTCAGAGTGGCACAGTGGAATATAGTAACCCCAGGATCCAGGTTCAATCCTGATTGATATTTATTTGTCTACATGTACATCTCGTGTCCAGCAGACAGTATCTTCTATCCAAGTTTTCTCACATGCTATCGAAGTGAATGAAAAATATTTGAAGAAAGGTACTCCTTATCAGCCATCTGAAGAACGTTCCTCCAAATTTTTTTCAATTCATTCCCAAGTTTTGTAGGAAACTCGTGCAGATGACCTTATCCACCTAAAACTGGGGGCAGACCATTAAAATTAACTCACACTGCTGATTCGTCAAACTCATTGAGTGGACGTACTATCTCTGTGCATGGAATTGTCTCTACTACTTCTGTTCGCACAGCAGGCGGCACATATACCCCAAGTGCTGCTGATTTGGAGATGGACGTCGCTGCTCTGAAAAACAAATGTGCCAGTTCAACGCAAACCAGTGCCAAGAAAGGAAGTGCCATGTGCATGTGTACATGTATTATTTTTTCCATCAGGGCTGAAGCCAAAGCATTATTGAGCCTGGTAAGTATGGAACAGGCCATTTCCTGCTTCTCATGTTCCTCACATGGATGGGGTCTTTTACTTGCTCTTACAATAGGCACCACGGGTAACCATCCAATGTGACGGACGTAATGACCAAGAAATGGTTAAATCAATAAGGCCCTGGCTACGACAAAATGAGCACTAACCTGTTGCATGTATCTTCAAGGGATGGAAGGGCTGTTTTCACCGGCGAATTTTCAGGAGATTGTACTATTAATTCCAAGTTGCTGGAAGAAAAAGAGGACACATATTAGGCCGTTTCAATTTCAGGGGTTATCCCACATTACCGCATGACTTCCTGTTCCACCACCTTGAGAATATCAGAGGTTCTTTGTGCTCAGTCACTCATTTCGTCACTTCACAGTAGGGAGTGAGAATTACGAACCACAGATTATCTAAGGGATAGTTTCCACAGACTGCCGTCATGTTCATTGCAAGTAGATTGAATCCTGCTTTCTTTACAAGTCAAGTATTAAGGCAAAACGCCAAAGCACGCAACCTACCTCCAGTCCATAGTTGGCAAGTCCGATTCCTGAATCACCTCCACTTCTGCTTCCCTGGACTCCTCTGAAGTCCCTTCTTCTGCAAGTTTCTTCAACATTTTTCGCTTCATCTCCGCAATCATATAAATATTAACTGGCCGACCACTCTTCAGACACGACGGTCCCTCGCCAAAACGCCACTCACTCAAACTGTCCAAAATCTCCCTCTCCGACTTACCCTCTAATATCAGCGTTTTTATCCTATCTTTGACAGGCTTCGGAACAGGGTGATGCGCTGTGTCGTTTATTGAAATCTCATGTGTGTGATATGGCATGTATCTCACTTTATACACAGGCGACGACTTGTTCCTCACAAGGCGTATTGACGCCGGGCAGACGTCATTCAATTTACACGTTCCAATTTTCTTCTTCCTGTTTGTTTTCCTCCAGGCCTCCCCTTTTCGTCTATGCGACTTTTCATGTCCATGTTTTTGACAACTGTAATACGTACACTCTGCCAGTCCTTGGGTCAGCTTGTTTTTTGGTACGCTATGTTTAACAAAATACAGAAAATTCTGCTCCTCAATTTTCGACTTCCATTCCTCAAAAACCTCAAGGGATTCAAATTCAAAATTATGCTCCTCAAAATTGTACTCCGGGTGTTTTTGTTGTACATGCTTGACCATCATTCGTACCTGTCGGAAGGTTTCATTGCAATCAGGGTGTATACACTTTGTATCATAATCCTTGTACTTCCATTCAGTATCATGAATTCGCCTTAGGTGGCGTTTAATGTTGTTCCGTTGCGATTGAACAGCATTACACAGAAGGCACATGTGAGACTTCTCATTTGTCTCGCGATTCTGGAAATGAGGAAAAAAATAACCAATACATGAAAAGACATAAAACAAGAAAAATTTCTATTGTATTTTTCTATCAAGTCTGAAGCCAACATAGAAAAGTCCCTGATTTTGCCGTAGTGATGTAATTAAGTATATCAGCCTCTAATAACCCACCGGCCATGGAGGATTTCCTTTATGGCCTAGTGGTTGGCACGTTGGCCTCTGAGTGTGATCACTACATGGATGGGTGACCAATGTGCGTATAATACAGTGACTGATAGCAGCAGTGCTTCAGTACTAGAAGACAGAACATCAGAACCACAACCATTTTTACAACTTACATGATAGGACCGCACAAATTCATCCTCATATATTATATCACCGGTGGCGGTTAGCTTTTTGGGCTTTTTCATCAACTGAAACATGGGATGAAACAAACATTGAGTTCAGATCTAATTCGACCATACCGGTACCAAAAATAGATAAAAACCAACCCATTTTAGACACGGTACTTACATGCATGTATTGTTTCATTTCCTCAGGGCCAATCTTTTCAGTTTTGATCCTTTTGGGCTCTGGACCTTCGTTCTGAAAAGGAAAAGAAATACCAGTTATGCATCTGAAAGCTCTGGTATCAACTTTTCATACCAATTGACGGGGTGGTGTGAACCTCACCGGGGAACCTCAATGGCCAAAAACTTGCTGATCAAAGGGCCAAGAATACTGGTACCTGACAATTTAGAAATTCTTTAAAAAGTACAAGTGTAGTTGCTCTTAGAAACCATTTCCTGGCATTTTTTGTGAAAAACCATGGATTTTTATGTCTCTTCCTCCCTAGTACCTGCAGTCAGATTTTATCTGCCAGAAATAAAGGATGGATGGGCATACAACCCCATACCCCTGGCTCCAGCACTGTAACATAACTATTAATTTCACTTGGAGTGATACCTACCTCAGCAGTACTGTCATCACTGAACTTTGGCTCCAATTTTGACAACGGAATTATCTGTGTATCGGTACTAGTAACTGGAGCAGCCACCTGCAGAAGAAACCTCTGCTACATCACAACTGATTCTTGTTGGGTACAAAGATTCGTCACTGAAATACTTACACTTACACTTACACTTACACTCATATTAGGCAAAAGGGTGTCGGCAAAGTCAGTTTAGGTAAAATGGGTTTAGGCGAAATAGGAGTAGGAGAAATGGGAGTACACCCTTGTATTTTATACAAGAATCAGTGATCATTTCGTTGCCCTTAGCTTTCAAGAGTTCAGAATCTAATGCCGTAAGACTGCAGCAAACATAGGCCTACCTCAGACGTACTAGTAGTACCACTGCTTGCAACACTTTCACAGGAAACATTTTTTTCCACCTGTGATGTCCCCTCCAATATTGGCTCAGTTTTTACCTCTGAGGTTTCAGTTTTTACCTCTGAGGTTTCCTAGAAAAAGAAGAAAAGACATATGTATGGTTTTTTTGTGTCTACATCATAAAAACACTGAATTTGAGCTGGGTGTGAAGTACAACACTCAGGTGACCATACTCGGCACTTTCTCTTTCGCACAAAGCAAAACGTTTTACCCACCATGACATGCATGATATACGGACAAGTGGCAAAGATTACAATTTGGAGTGTAGTCAGAGTTAATATTTTGACCTGTTGTTTAAATTTTTTACATCAAAGGTATGAGAAAACATGGTTATTGAGTGTCACTCACCGCCTGAGCCGACTTCACAACCTGATTCGCTGCATTTGCTGTTGGTAATGCGGCACCTTTAGTAAGCACGGTAATCTGACCCTGAAATATATCAGTTAGAAATGAAAAAACCTGGCGACATTCATCCAAAAATTCAGATAGATGATCCAAAATTCAACATTGGTCCATGCTAAAACCTGAACACACATACGCCACGACGATACGACATAGGCCTAGGCCCTAGGCCTAGCCTGCCTACCGTTTTTCTTAGGACTTCCAAATCTTTTTGTTGGATGATGATGATTTTTCGCTGTGCCTGAATTAGAAGAAAATACCCACTGTATGAATCTCTCCAACTATATATGCTGTCCCCCCCCCCCCGGAATGTGTGCAATCGAAAAATACTAATTCGTGCCAACCACCAGGGCATTTTCCACGAGGATCATTTCTCCTATTACACCAGGTATTCTGACGCACATCATTTGACACCTTGTTGGCCAATATCTTCACACCCTACAAACATTCCACGGCGGAAAAACAATGAAAAGGGTCCACAAACATTAAATTTTCAATATATTGGGACATTTCCCTCTGAACTTTGCCGCAAACGTGCATTTTATTACGCTCGGATTTCAAAAATCTCACTGCTCACCATTTTGTTGTTGTGTATGCGGTAACCAATTCCATCATGACCGGGAAAGCCCACGTTGGCTGGTTGTCCTGCCCGAAGACAATCAATGTCACTCGCGTTACTAGTTCGTTCCAAGTCCACAGTAAATAATTATTGTACCGTATTGATCATTCTGAAAAATCTTTTAACTGAAATTTTTTCAACTCCACCTTCAGAATGTGAGCATTTTTGTTTAATAGTTGGTGTCCCTGGGCCATGTCCCACTGGGCCTAGTTTCTCTGGCATTTTTCACCCAACCCAACTTCAACTTTTGCCTTTTCATTGAAGGGATATGTTCATTTATGAAGTGTTTACAAGAAACCTCAAAGGGGCATTTCATGAAAAAAACAAGGCAAGGAATCATATGCCTGGACGGAACTTTATTCAAAACACTAAATTATAATTAACAAACTGTATGATTGGGTGCAACCAAGATACATTCTGTCGTGAATTCAAATTTCGAAATATGTAGAAAAGACTGAATGAAAATAAAATCGACATTTTTGATGAAAAGTACATTAACCCTAGCAAATAGGTATTCACTGGAAAGCACTCAACGGGAGCTCACCAGTCATACCTATGAGAAAGAGTCTTGGAAACTTCTCAGAGCGCCAACTAGGAAGGAGAAGTCTCCCATGGAGTGGTTTCCTCCCGGGTTTTCTCCATGACCAAAAAGATGGCCAGTATCAGAACACAAAAGTTCTCAATCCTTTTGAACGGGGACGACATCTGTGGATGATTTTATACAATAAGGATTGTCATGAAAAGAAAATTACAAATTGGTAAGCTTTGATTTTGAGCAAAGCCACACTATCAGGAAGAAACCCATATGGAAGCCGAATTACGGCTGGAATGTAGAAAAGTACAAATATGCGTATAAATTGACAAGTCATGAAAGAAATATGCAAGGACGGATTAGTTAGCTATTCACTGGTTGTACTAGTATAAAAGATTACAATATCTATCAATAGCCTATCCATAGTCCAGAGAATCTAAGAGATCTATAAAACAAACATTTCAACTTGCAAAACATTGAATTTTCACACACAGGACCCCTAAACAAACTTGGTAGCAGACAACCAAATCATATTGAAGATGAAAAATGTGTCAAACAATTTGACAAAATAGAATCTCTGCCACAATATCATTAGGCCTATAATTCCATGAATAACTTTGAACTCATTTAGAAACTTCCCACATTGTTCTGGAGAAACACTGCATGTACAAACTATTATGGACAACTTCGTTCCCAGTGTCCTCTGCCCAGATAACACAAAAGGCAAGCACTCAGAAAAAGCGGAAGTTGAATGCAGGCCATGTTGAGCATTGGCAACCAGGTTACACATAGTAGGCGACCCATTTCACATTTGGAATGTAAATCAACATTTAGTTCAGGACATATTTATAACAAACAAACAAGTCACATCTTAATCTATCTACATTTATGTTACTAAAGCACTAATATATATAATACTTATAAGTATAAAAGTCATGGCAGTTGACTACATGTATATAGTTTTATTTGACGCTTTGGTGTAGCTTTCATACGTTTTGAAACCTTGGGTAAGTATCTTCCCACCTGAATGGGGAGGATGACGCCTTGGATAAGTATCTTTCCACCTGAATGGGAGGGTGACACTTTGGGGTAAGTATCTTCCCACCTGAATGGGAGGGTGACACCTTCGGGTAAGTATCTTCCCACCTGAAGAGGAGGATGGCACCTTGAATAAGTACCTCCCAGCTTGAGGTGACGGCAACATCTTGCCACCCAAATGGGAAGATGAAAACGTGGGGTAAGCATCTTCCCACCAGAAGAAAACACAAAAGCAGCAGGCATTAGGATATACCCGGTACATAAATTTGTCAAATAATGCCAATATGACCAATGAAGTTTCATAAGATTGAGAGACATTATGAAACAGGATTCAAGATACCTTATCCTTTTAATTGGAGAGTAACTTTAGAAGTCTCCAAGTCTCTCACCGAAGCTACAATGCAATGTACAAAATATGAGGCTGAAGGCACTACGTTTTTTTGCTATGAGCTACAAATAATACAAACCACATCATATAGGAATTCCTATACTTCGACTGATTTAGAAGTATCCAAGAAAGCATACTTCAATGAATTTGAAAATCTGCACAAAATATAGTCAACTCGAGGCCTATTCTACAACAAGCACATTTTCTCTCATTTTTAAAGCATACCTGTACACTGCAAAATCATGCTACCAAAAACTGAGAAACCGGACGGACAACTCGCTGAAAAATGCTGTAAAAATAAGATACGAATGGTTCAATTTTGTTTGCATGTGTCACAAAAATCAAAAGAACAGACTTCAGGACAGTTGCAACACTGCGGGAAAGTAATGCAGAAAGCATGCAATCAAACTGGTCCGAAGGGGTGAGGTAACAGGTTTGAATAGAATCATGTCTATAGTCTCAGCACCTTCTCTTCTAACATCTAACGTTTGCCTGCCTTTCTTCTCAACTGCATCTGAAATCAACAAGCAAGTACGAGGTAAATGGTACTGCCAATGGGTGGTGACACAGTAACGTCTGTTTGCATACTTCGATACTGGAATTGCCATGTTAATATTATGAGAAGGTGGTTTTATGGCTGATGGATTTTGTGAGTCTGCTTCTACCAGAATATACATATATCACTGGAATTTCAAGACAGTGACTCTCTACCCACCAAAATTTCAATGAATTTCAAGCTCTTGCCCGCTGATTGACATGTTCATACCTGTAGCTGAATTTTATTTGTAAAGAATAACTTTTTCCATCCCTCATCATCAGCAAGCGCCCTCAGCTCAGGTGTGATTGGGGTGCCACAGTGAAGACGATAGATCTTTTCCCATAATTCATCACTATTTCCAAGCTGCAATGAAGAAATGTGATTACAAAACATGTACCGGGTACACTTACGGCCAAAAGTAAATGACGTAGCCTTATTTAGTTCCTCAAATTTCTTTAAAGTGAGGCTTAGCAGAAATACACTGACACTAATACCATTCATTACAACATACCGTTCTGAACTGTTTCGAGACCCTGCAAAGTCTTGCAATGTCTTGTAAGTCGAGGAATGTGCAGATATGGACCAGAGCCCTTTGTGGAAGACGTGGTAGATAGTCAATACGACCCCGACACAGATTTTTCACGTATTCTTCCATCTCAGGGCCAAACACACGATGGATTTCACCTGGAGGATAGAAATGATATTATATTAAACAACTACAGAATCCAAATTGGTAGCCGATATCCAAGAAATTTCACTTTGTGCAAGATGACTTACTTTGGCACCGTTCATCATATAAGAAATCGTCATGGGACTCGCGTATCTCGCCCGGGTTCACCCGGGCATCATTTCTTGATGATATCTTCCACCATCGGAAAATCACCTGTAATAAAGAATGATCACTGGTATAGGGCTAACTACCGGTATCTAATAATGAGTTAGGCCTAGGCCTGTGCCTGTGGTACTAGTCCAGGCCTGCCACCTACTCTGACTTATCATACCATAGGCCTGATCGGTAATAGCCTAGGAAGCAAGGGATCGTGTGGTCATAGTCATACTGAACTCAAATTATAAAATGGGTCACCATCTACTTGAGGGAAATACTCTTTTTTTTGATGGATGGAAGCAGCCTAGGCTTGGCTGTATGTAGTGTACTTGTAGTGTTGTACTCTGAGTTCCATGAAAATTTTAGCCATTCCCGCTAAAGAACTGTGTAATTTGCATGCAATATATATTACTTCATGTACTTGGTGACTTGAAATTCTCTGACTTCCATACGGTAAACATCGACCTGAAATTGCACACTCGGGTATAATCTTCTTTGATAATGTGACCTAGATGTCATTCATACTGTACAGGAATATGAATTGATCCATTATCATGTTGTCCTCAACTTTCCTCCTGAGTGACTCTCAATCCTATCTTGGTTGATGGCTTATTTGTTGAGGCATAAAATCATTTGACATAGGTATTGTTTGCCTTTGTCAAACTTTTCTATGAGGTTTGCCGCTGGGTCACATGGATGACTGCCAACAATGTGGGAGTTTCACTTTGTTGACAACATGTTTTAAGAAAATGTAAGTCCTGCCTGTCTTCAGAGAAAGTTCGTCCCGCAAACATTGTAGGCCTATCATTCCAGGGCACAAACTGAAAGTTCATGACCATTTGGTCTATTAAAAATGTGACCCGAGTTTTACCAAAAATAGATAAGCGAGCGATTGGCCTATTTCAACCAAAATTTGCTTTTTCAGAAAAAGAACTTTGATCCCTGCATTCCCTAGCTAATTAGGCCTAGGCTCAGTTGAAGAACACAGGAAAACTGCACATACCGTATTTTCCTGACTATAGGGCGCACCTGACTATAAGGCGCACCCCCAATTTCACCCAAAATCTCTGATGAAATCCATACATAAGGCGCACCTCCCTATAAGGCGCAGTCCTGTTAGTGAATGCGTCAGTGCATATTATACACATACAATGCATGGCTGCTCAGTGTGCATTGACCCAACAACAGCCAAGACAATTACAGGGTCTGATTGCCTTGTTTGAACCCATTGACATCTGCAATTCTGCTGTTGGTACTGATGGATCTGGTTGTATGATTTCTTAGCTTGTTGTGACAAATTAGGCCTAACTGAAACTTCATCAGTTCACAGTTCACTGCATCATCTGTCAACCAGCACTGTGACAAT
>NMRB01000135.1:111777-132888 GCA_002633025.1 Notospermus geniculatus
GAAGCCATAACATTATTGGCCCTGGTGAGTACGAAAGAGGGCATCTCAAGCTACTCCTGTTCCTCACTTGGATGGGGTCTTGTACTTGCCCTTGCAAGGAAACAAGGTACAAGGCACCACGGCTTGCTGTCCCATGCGATGGACGTAAAGAGCCGGGAATGAAATCCGAAATGGCCTGGGCTGGATTCGAACTCGGGAACTGCCGCTTGCTGAGCGGACATAATAACCACTCAGCTATCAGGGGCTCCTCAGGGACAGAGTGACTCTCATTGATGAGGGTCCCAGATTTTCATCAGCCACTCCAGTTTCCTCCTGCTATATTTTCACTCACAATACTGGGTGTTGTCTACAGAGTCGATACCAACCCAGTAATGCCATGGCGCTCGGTGCTGTGGACACCAACATGTTGAAAATTACCGTAGTGGCAACAGAATTTGCTGTACCAACAAAGAAACATACCACGCATGCAATGGAAGACCGTAAACAGATAGTAAACTAAAGCATGTCTACAGCTGTGTACATAGCTGCAAATTCTGAAACATTGCCTGTTAATGGTTTGGTCGCATGAAAGGTATAATCGCATTGGATTACTTTGCTGTTATGGTTCCTTTGTTGTTTGAGTTATCCTCTTATTTTTTCATCTCGACCTATTTGCTTTAGGTTTTAGGTGTCACACCACTCCACACTCTCAAGGAGTTTTCTGGTGCAAGTTGGCTCTATATGGGTATAAGACAGTTTTCTATTGCTGGCGTAGAAAACTGTGGGCAGTCTTTTATGTCATTGGTCTTTAAGCATACTGTAAAGCAGGAAAATTTCGCGTGCAGGAAATTTTCGCGAATTTCGCGAGAGTGTATGAGTCGCGAAAATTTCCTGACGCGAATATGAGTACATGCAAGTGATAAATACGGTCCGTGAAAAAAAAAACTGAAAAAAATGGCAGAGACTCGCGAAAATATCCTGCCGTGAATATGTCTATAATTCTATGATTCGTGAAAATTTCCAGCCGCGAAATTATCTTGCTTTACAGTACTGTAAGTCCAACAATGGTGAATTGCCCATTGAGAGCCAACTCCCTAATCTCATTGGAGAGGCTTCGATTCCTTATTCATTCATTTTCATATCTTCTACTTTTTCCAGGTATCTCTACGTAACCATAGTACGTGACCCAGTCGGTCGGTACCTCAGCGAATGGCGACATGTAGAGCGAGGTGCAACATGGAAAAATGCCGAACTAAAGTGCAATGGACGCCAAGCAACTTTGGACGAAGTTCCTTTTTGTTATGATGGCGAGAATTGGGAGGACGTTACCCTGGACCAATTCATGGCCTGCCCGCATAATTTAGCGAACAATCGGCAGGCGCGGATGTTATCCAATCTCAGTCTTGTTGGGTGCTATAATCGGTCAATAATGACCGAAATGGAACGCAACCGAATCATACTACAAAGTGCCAAACAAAATCTACGCGACATGGCGTACTTTGCAGTGTTGGAGTACCAGATGTATTCGCAGTATCTGTTTGAGCAGACGTTCAAGTTGAAATTCATTGAAAAATTCATGCAGCTGAATGTGACGCATTCGTCGCACAGTTCCATTTCACCCGCTCAAAAACAAAAAATCATAGATTTGAATCAACTTGACGTGAGTCTGTACCAGTACGCACGAGATTTATTCCTGCAGCGATTGCGGACTGCGTTATTACGTGACTCGCGCGTCAAGTCACAATTCGGCGTCGAAAATCCAGCCGGACTTTTATTGGACGATCTCTTGCAGCGAGTCGATTTTAAGGTTCTCACTAGCGGTGCCGAGGAGGGGAAGTTGGGGCGGGAATTCAAGCGGAGAATGGAGAGAAAGGTGGGAAAACAGCAGAGAAGCAACTGAACCGAGTTTGCCGAATGAAGATGACAAAGAAACTTGCTAGGTCACATGATACCTGTTTGTACTCAATGACCCTGGTTGCACTCAGTGTCGATCTCATTCAGTGTATTCCATCGCCAGTGCGGCTTTAGCATCGCAAGCCAAGTGCAGGTGAACTGAAGGATTTTCTTCCCCACTTTGACAACTCCCGAGTCAAAGTACAGAATATGTCATCAACAGGTCGACCTTGGTGCCAGCAATTCAAATTGATCCAAAACAGTTCAAATGATTATGTAGGTGAATCAAATTTTTGTATTCAAATTGTCATACAATTGTCTCAAATGCAAATATGTATGAATAGGCACAAATTCTCATGACTATTACTGTTTTTAACCATGTCATTATACTTCCTCGTGCCTAAAGTCCGTTAAACTTTGTGTGAGACTTTTGCACTTGTTTAACCTTGTCATTTCAGTGACGGGACTTGGAATGCCACATAACCCACAATGAGGACCATAACCACTGCCTCAGTAGGTGTCACTAGTGGTTAAAAACGATTGTGTAGGACCTGGTTATGATGTGCTGCCCTCTATCGTAGTTAAAGGGCAGCATTACAATACATGACTTGACTACCACAGTGATACTGGCATGTAGTCAGTAGTCAGTCTGGTGTCATAGGTGATGTATGTAGTCGTGGGTTACCGTATGTGGTTTTGTGGTCACTGCAAATGATGACATTAAACAATTGCAAAATTCTCAACTCAGAAGTGGAAAGACTATCGTTTATGTTGCTGTATGAATGTAGGGTGAAAGTTTATGGGCCGTATTAAAAAAGGGTGATCATCGCGCGATTAAGACTTTCGCGTGTACGGTAACTTCACCAAATGCACACACTTCTTCCACCATGCATTTGACAAAGTCGTAAACACCCTTTTTGAATACGGACCTATAAGTTCTTGAAAGCATATGTACTGGTAATTGGCTGAAATCGCCAGTTGGTCCACATGCACTGATGATGCCTCAGGACCTGCAAATGATGCATATATTCAATGCACTTGGATGTGTGTCATTGATAGATTTGGTTCACTATGAAGGCTTGTATTACAGGTAGTAATTCACCAGATTTTGGCCCCTTTTCACATGTACCTTTTTAAACAGTCTTGATATTGAGCCTGGGGAGGTCTACCGAAAAGAAACAATTTTTCATTTAATTTAAATATTACAGAAAAATGATTGAATATTATGGATGGATCACTGATGATTTTAAAAACCTGTGTTGTTTACTAGATTCCGATGAGTTTTCACCAAGTTGACTTTATTCATTGATGACATTTTAATCGTGTGAAATTTTAAACAAATTTTTGTACATGTATTATGAGGGGAGATTTACGATTTTAAGGTGGAGTTACAAATGTACTTTGACAGAAGGCCCTCTCTAAAATATGTATCTGTTTCCTTGAATTTCAGCACTATTGTGCATGTGCAAAACAGCTGTGTTTTATATTTTTTTGTAACAGTAATATTTTAACATGTACTAAAGCAGTAATCATGTCCTTGAAATTGTTAAAAACACTAATTCATTCATTGTGTATCTCGAATATTGAGTGTATCCTGTATGAACCAGAGATTGAGAGAATTCATTCCGGATCATAGTCGATATTACTATAATTAGTAATAAACAAGTAGCTACCAGATTCAGTGGCGGGTTTCTCACAATGGTCTTATGAAGTTCGCTGTTTGAGATGAGAAATGCTGAAAATTGCTCTTTGGAGACAAGAATTCTTTGATTTTCTTCACAACTAATCATGGGTTTTATCTACATCAGATTAAATTGTAACCAAACGGCAAGAGAAACCAAACTGGCATTTTGTGACCTATGTGGTATTGGTTACATTTCTTCCTGTTCTAGTTCTCCCAATTCAAAATCTTGCCGTGTCTGTTGTTCGTAAATTTGTCGTCCTTTTGTGGATCCACAGGGTAGGGGCTGGCTGCAGCCCTTTTTGTTGTGTCCATCGGATTTAGGAGTGAATATCTTCAGGAATAATGTTGTTATGTACCGAGTTAAATATTGATGTTCATCTGTAAGTACATTTTCAGTAGATTTCAATTTCAATAGACTTCAATTTAGTAAATTTCAATTTCAATCAATAGACTCCACTTTCAGTAGACTCCAATTTTCAGTAGACCGAATGTAAACCCACCTTACTGCTTCTATCTGATCAAAAATTTGAAAAGGTTGATCAAAGGCCCCGGTTCTCATGTTGGATGAAACTGGATGTGTTCACCTTTGCATCTGCTGAGGCGGTCATTAAAGGAGCACGGTATTGCTGCTTTTTCTCGACAGCCGGCGCCACTGCGCCACTCTCCAACCCGAGGGACTAACTACGTTTCGGCGAATGACCCGATTTACTGCGTACATTTTGTAATGCATTTTTGTAGTTCGTCTTACTGCCGCTAGGTGACTCCCTCTACGTCGGCAGTCAAATAACGCATTTGAGATCCAATACCGTGCTCCTTTAATGTAGAAGGGCTCATTGTCATTGGAGGTACTAGTACTGCACCTTCTTTATGATGATGGCACGCAATCTATACCCTACACTGCTTTGTAGTAAAAACTGGATTGTCTTTGGGTAAAAACTCAAGTATCAAGCGGCATCGGTATCCATTTCCAAATACCATCACCCTCCGTTCGTTCCACTCCAAGTTTGCCAGAATCTTTGTACTTGTAATTTACCCTCTTGTAGTATACACAAAACTCATTTCTGTCACTTTGAAATGAGACTGGGTGGCAAAAAATGCAAAATTTGCAAGATGCCATCCTACATGTCCTAGTCAGAATGCGCTATGCCCACCTACCTATGGTACCGGTACCTTGATTATCAAAACAAACAGACCAACAGGATATGTTTCCAAGTTTCGTACTAACTTGACATTGATTGTTTTACCCATGTCTATTTTGGTGCATAGAGTGGGCATTACACTTGCTTTTGCTTCAGTTGCTGGTGTCGCCCATATACGGTACAGACAAAGCCCCAAAATACTTGAAAATAACTCTGTCGTGTGCCAAGAAAAAAGGAATGGATTCCATTTGGCCTCTTTGTTCTTTGTGTGACTGACGCGGCCAGTTAACCTGATGACAATAAAGAATACCAAATATCAGACATTGTGGTACCCTTTGCAGTCTCGAATTGGTCGGTTTTCATTTGCAAGTACCGGTATTCCTGAGCAGGCATTTTCCAATAAATTGTGTTTTTTCCATGGTTTGTTGTGCTGGGATTGCTAACCTAGATAGATCTATCAAATACATAACTAGTAGTATGATTACATGGTGCTGGTATATGTACGCATATGTGCTTTTCCCCTAAAACGTAAAATGACAGCAAAATTTTCTCTTTACCAGGACCTTTTCTCTGAAAAGTAAAGACAAAGTAAACACTTTTTCATACCCTATGAATCATGATGAGTGTGAATATTGCATAATTACGTTTGTGAGATGTATTGTTTTAGCGTAACCAAACTGGTGTAACTTTCGTCAGCTGGGGAATTGTTTTTCTTGTGTAATCAATTGCAGACGATGTTATCTGATCATTCTCGCCATCAATTTTCTATTCGACTTCTAGACCATAGTTTATCATCCCGGAGCAACTCATTGGAACAATATTTTTTTGCCTCGTTGTCATAGTTGCGCTGTTGCTTTTTTGTATTACATCAGTTTTGTATTACTGCCATTATGATCCAGTTTTCTACTTGTAGCTTGGTGTGAGCCGACTTGGGCTGCCAGAGTGGTGCAGTACATGTAGACACATTAGTGCCTGTGACCGCTGTGGTTCAGGTTCAATCCCAGGTCGGGTTTCTCCATCTAATTGGCAGTCTACGTTCATGTTGTGCTATCATGACAAAACCATTCGCAGTGGATAGCAATTTCATTGAAACCAATATTTTGATCTCAGTTAGGAAAGCAATAAAGTTTCATGTTTCGATTTCAAAAAGTCAAGTTGTGCCTTTTGATATTGTGTGGAGGGACTGCACCTTTAACGTTGATAAAGCAGTTTAGTTATTAACGGGTTTAAAAATGGGACAACATCATCTTATTCTGTTGAAGGTATTGGATGTGCGTTTTATTTTCACCAGGATATCAAATTTTGAATATACATGTGTCGTAATTTGGCAAATTTTATGCCCGGAACTGAAAATTTGGGTGATTTAATTGGAAGGAAAGTCATTTGGATCGTTAAAATATAAGGGAGCTTTTTGTAAATTATTTTAGAACCCTTGCATTCAGTGGAAAATCTGAAATGTCTGTTTGTGTTGGTTCTCAGTGAGTTGAAAATCCACAGCAGCCTTTCCATGTGTGTATTTCATTTCCCAGTATACACGATGTTGTAATGTACAAGCAATATCGCTTTCATTAGTACGTAGTTAATTTCAGTCCGACTGGTAATTGATCACGAACTTATCGAATTGTTGCCGGAGCCAATTTCCTCTAATTGGCTCAATTATGTGTCATTGAATTTGGTCTGCGCATTTCCGAATTGAATTTTATGGCCAATTTGAAATGAGTTTTGGGCTCATTTCATGAAAATGAATCTTTTGTTATGCCGCAGTCATATTTTGATTCAAAAATATCCCGAGACAATCAAAGGTGTAGATCTGTACACTTGTTACTGAATCTTTCAGGACAAATTTTGCACGTGTGATATCAACCAAAATTCTCTTCTAAATACGTCATCATAACTATCCAGGCCCATGCAAAATCTCTCTAATTACATATTATTGAAGTAATCCGAGGGCCTAATCATCATTTTATACCCGTAATTAGGCTCTGATTAAATTAAATCCGTGATTCATGACAATATGGGTCTAATTATGGTACATTGGTATATTTTAACCCACACAGTGCAAGTGTATGGCACTTTACCGGTACATGTACAGTGCATGTACATGTACTTCAATATCAGCTTTACTAACATTTCATGTATGTAGCTTTGGTCTTGGCCTATGTTTTTATTTCAACGCCCTGGGTTCAAACAGTTGGTGCGTATGTGTTAAGATAAATATTGAGTAATACTGCCTAGCATGTTTATTATTATATTATCATGTATGTGTTAAGTAGACATTTTCTTTTCTACAAAAATAAACCTGTCTTTGGAAAAAATGTATTTCACTCGTTTGGTAGCCTACACGGCCCATTCTTGGTAAGCCTTACCCACCTCAGAGAGTCTTCAGATGTGAAACTTGACCAAACCCATGATGGCAAAGCAGTAGCAACAGCTGTGCATTGAGAGAAAACTAAATGATACCCTGTAGCATGCTGTACCACTATTGTCTGGCAAACGACGAATAAACAGTGAATAATTGCAGCTTCAAGTAGTGAGGACTTTGGCCAATAGGTGGCAGTAGTGTACAAGGTGTCCTGGACAATCGTGCTATTCCTTTCAATAAGAAATTGACATGGGACTGTAACCTGAATGGCCTTCAATAAATTCATGGTAAGCAAAAGTTCCACATTATTGCATATAGGCCAATGATCAGCATTCTTGTTATAACAACTCTGCCTTGTAATAATGTTCATTCTTGGATATTTACCTCAAATGCAAAGTAAGGACGACCACACAATGATGTCGACTCAAATGGCCGATGATCCAGTAGACATCACCCAAATTTTATTCAAAAATATAAAAATAGGTACAAAATTATAAGATGGAATTGGTCCATATCATTATCACAGCAGAAACGTCATCTTCAAAAACGCAATCCACAGAAATGCACTTTCAAATCAAATCTGTGAATGGACTAGAAAAACGAATTGTGTAAACACTATTCACTGTTACACCTGTATCTTCACACCTTTGAACTCAACTGAAAAAGCGACAAGACGGATTGCCAAGTCCCTGAGACAAACTTGAGTCCAGCTTTTCCCTCTTCTGTGATGTCTTTAGCAACGTGTTTCCACGGTTCTGCAGCTGCTGTCTGCACATGCTTCCCATTGATTTCATCAGACAACCAATCAAAACATTCATAAAGACCCTGGCCAGTCTTGGCTGATGTAGGGAAGACATCTGGAATGGAAATAAGACACATCACTGTACTAGCCTCGTTAGAACTACGGTATGTAACAATCCATTGGTTGATCAAATGCCAATTCTTAACCCAGACTGAAGTAGCTTACCCCAGGTTAAAGCAGTTTAACCCAGGCTAAAGCAACTTAACCTATAGCTTAAAGCAGATTAACCCAGGTTAAACTTAAAGGAGTTAGACGCCGAAGTTGTAAACACTCGCTCACTGGTTCTCTATCCACGGACGCCTGCGGTGCTGCCACCTATTGTCGGTGATATGTACTGACGTGAATATCGTGAGTGAGTTGCATCGGACCGGGAACCAGTCTAACGATCACGGGTGCTGCCACCTGCACGAAGGAATAAAACTAGTTTGCCGACCATATTTGTAAACAAACCAGCTTGTTTACAACTTCGGCGTCTAACTCCTTTAAAGTAGATATAAGGCATGTAGCAGCATCCCATTTTAAAGCTGTCATGTTACTTACAGATTCTACTTTTCCCCTGTCTGTCCTTGTTAACAAGAGTCTCAATCTCCGAGGCAGGCATGACATCTGGCAAGTCTTGCTTGTTCGCCATGGCGATGAATATAACATCCTTGAGTTCAGCCTCGTTAGCGAAGCTGGCCAATTCCTCTTCCATCTGTGGTGTCCTCTCCCTGTCATTGCTATCAATCATGAAGATGACAGCATCAGTGTTCGGGAAGTAATGGCGATAGAGTGGGCGCTGGAAAGGAAACAAATTCTATCACTGCTGTACAGTATCCCAGATATGCAGATATACCTTATTTTAATGCCCCTCTATTGAATTTTACGGTATTTTCAAATGTTAGGAGAGTGCACGTAGAGGTCTCATAGCTCGTGAAGGTCCCCAAAATTCTTGCCTGATACTTCACAGAACCAAGGCCTACTTTTACAGAATATAGCATAGTGTAGGGTTGCATGAAGCTACGGTAGTCAGAAAACAAGACTGCAATGAATGATAAACTTACAACTTTGTCTCTGCCTCCAACATCCCAGACTGTGAATGAGATATTCTTGTATTCTACAGTCTCAACATTAAAACCAATGGTTGGGATGGTTGTGACGACTTCTCCAAGTTTCATTTTGTACAGCATTGTGGTTTTTCCTGAAGCATCAAGACCTGAAAAGGAAATATATGTGCCGAGTGTGTCAAGTGAGATTAAGAAACAGAATATTCTGCTGGTGAGGGTGAGGCCTATGAAATCACAGTCAAGTTTAAATCTGCAGTCGGCCTTATGCACGACGGAGGTGAAGTGTCCAAGAAGAAGAGGTCAACGGGAACCGGCCGGCGGCTGGGACGGTATTCACAATTGTTGGTCTGAAACAAATCAAGTGATGCGCTGAAAGAAGGCATTACGCTGCTCTTTGAGTTCCCCAGAAAGGTTTCTGATCAGAATATGGGGTAATGTGAAGCATTGGGACGGAAATGAAACAGGGACCAAATTTCCTGTTACACCCCAACGACGTCAAGGAACAATGCATTTACTCACCCAGCACCAAAATCCTCACTTCTTTTTTCTTCCACAAACGTCCAAAAGTTTTAGCCCAAAGTTGTCCCATTTTGATAAATGTACTACTAACTCGGTTGCAGTTCTAATGTTGACTGATGTCACTCACATGTTTCGAGTGTTTTGAAGCTTTATTTGGGACATGAATGACGAATGTTGTTAGAAATGACGATATTTCCAGCGTGGAATTTCCGGGTTAGCAGCGAACCTAGCGGATAAAATTGGAAGCGAAGACCGCTATTAATGTCACCGCCAGACGATAGACGGCAGCAGCTGACGGAGAACGTGCTGGAAACGAGGTTGACTGCGTCGGACATGGCTTGGGTTAGTTTACCCGAAAAACCACAGTTTCTGTCAAAAATATCATTCATGTCATTCTGCACACTCCAGGCTGCCACTTGTGCAATGGGCATACTGGAGTGAAAAAAGGAAAATAAAGCCAATGTGGGCCAGTTGATCTTCCCTTTGGTAAGCTTATCTCATCTGACAATGCAATAAAATAAGCAACAAAAGCATTTTTCATTCTCCTACCTAACTACCTTGGCCTCCCCTCTCTATCAGCTCAGGCCTAGGCCTAGGCTATGGTTAACCCTAACCCTAATCCTAACAATCACCCTAACGTTAACAACAACCGTTAATTGGTGGTGGGGGATTGTGCAGTTAAGCCGTCATTTGTAAAGGAAGAGTAGGCTAGGCTAAGTGATCTTCATGCTTCTTTCAGCCCTCGCTTCATCCACTCCCCACTCGACTGGAGCAAAGATAAGAAAGCAACTCAGTAAATGGCGTATTCACTTCCTCTGGGATCATCTGCAGATAATTCAACATCGCCGTCACCACCAAATCAAGCGGACAGAAGCTTAGAGAATGTTTTCACAGATCCTCGAAGGCCAGCGTCCATCATGGAAGGCCTGTCCAAACTGTTCGATACGAAACACCTTGTGGATGTTACCCTTTGTGTCGGCAGCAAAGAGTACATGTGCCACAAGAATGTCTTGGCGATATCGAGTCCATACTTCATGGGAATGTTCTCACATGATATGATCGAAAATGTGCAAAACAAAGTGAAACTTAAAGACATCGATTGCGAAACATTGGAGGGGATTCTGCACTACATCTATCGTGGAGAAATCGCCCTGACTGAGTCTAGCGTGCAGAATATCTTATCTGCAGCAAATATATTCCAGTTAGAAAAATTAAAGGGTGGCTGCGAAGCATTTATGATGCGGCATATAAATAAAACTAACTGTATTGAGGTATACTTCTTCGCCAAGGCACACGAGTGCGAAACCTTAGCTAAGAAATGTCGGGAAATGATTTGCTCGCAGTTCGTGGAACTTTGTCAGAGGGAGCAATTCTTGCAGCTACCATTGGACAATTTAACCGATATCCTCGCCGATAATGACCTGAATGTTTCAAACGAGGAGATGGTGTATTCCGCGTGCTTGCAGTGGATCAATCATGACTATGAATTGCGTAAAAACGACGCTGGACGCGTACTATCCCATGTCAGGTTTGGAAACATCAGTTCCTACTATTTCTGTGACAACATCGAATCCAATTCAATGGTGCGCGATTGTGTAACTCTCCAGGACACATTAGCTAAAGTTCGTTATTATCACATGCTGAAGAATCGAAAACAGGAACTTGATTTGAATTTCACAACACGGAAGGGTATGAATATCATCCAGGGAGTGTTGATCATTGCAAACCCCTACAGTGAGGAGAACCACATGAAGTTTAATAGCATGGAGATGCTCTTACCCTACCAGGGCAAGTTACTGCATGTTTGCCGTCTACCACAGAGCTTATATATGCCTGGTAAGTTGTTATTCTGGTGCAAGAGTCCATCACTCTGACGAGTTTTTAAACTGAATATTTTTCAGTTTCGGACACTTTTCAGACCTGGTATTCATACTTTCAGGATGCTGTGTTGCTGGCGATTACAACATCTACCTCGCTGGGGGCAGCGTGCGCAAACTCAACTACCGAGGTTCGATAACATCAGAGGAAATATCAAATTTCCTCTACATGTTCAACTGTAGTTCAAGGAACTGGGAGGTCAAGGCCAAACTGAAACAACCAAGGTCACATCTGGCCCTTGTAGTTGTGGACAGGTGGGTGGAACAAAAGGCTCTCAGTTACAGAAGCTTGGTTCAGGGCACGGCATTGGAAACGCAGTGGCACATGTAGAGAGCGTTGGACACGTGACTGAGAGGCCAGGGGTTCAATAGCCAGCCTGTTTGTTCCTATCAACCATCTGAAGAATGGTTCTTCATTCTTCCCAATTCATTTCCAAGGCCTTTGGAAAACTTGACTGGACGATGCAGTCAGATGATTTAAGTGAGGTTTTATTTTCAGGTTTCTTTACTGTGTTGGAGGCAGTAGCGGTTTGGAGATCTTGAGCAGTGTCGATCGTTACGATCCCCAGACAAACCAGTGGTCTCCTGTGGCTCCTCTCCCCGAAGCCTTGCGCTGCATTACAGCCCTCAACTATAAAGGAAAACTTTACTCTTTTGGCGGAGAAGCAAGTAATGGGAAGATCGTGAATTCTGTGTTCAGGTATGTGCTCAGTTAGCACCACTGCATCCTACTATTGATTCCAGTCTATTGTAGTGCATTGGTTAAGACATTTACCCTTTAATTTGACCTGAAATAGATCCTGCGTTCGACCTTCAAAACCCTGAATTGCTGCTGTTTCAGGTACGACCCAAGTGAGGACAAATGGACGACCCTCCCACCGATGCTAAAATCCCGAGCGCTGGCCGGGTCTGCCGTCTTCAAGGAAAAGATTTACATCATAGGAGGCAACATGGCTGCCAGTGAGAAATGGAAAGGAGAGTTCCTACCGGAGTACTGCACCAGTTCGGTGGAGATTTTTGACCCGGTTGATAACACTTGGATGCTGGGACCGGAGCTACCACATCCATTGTGTGGAGCAGGTAGAGTTTTTGTCAATTTTAAAAAAGAAAACTTGCCAAAAGGCGAACTATTTATAAAGGGATTCTGCACTAAAGATACCTCATCATATGGAGGATACAAAAAAGTTAGGGTTTCCAGTCCGTTATCAACAATGGTAGGCGTCATCCGACTGAACAGACCACAGTTGATCCTGAAACCTTTCAGTAGCACTTGGGATACCTGTCCATGTAGGGTGGTCATTCCATGCCCAACCCTGATCATTTCTTACCAGTACCCATTTACCCATTTCCTTCATTCTTTGTTCCAGGTGTTGTGAAATACGGAAATACCATTCTAGTCATTGGGGGCGAGGACGATAAAAGTTGGATGGCGGGCATCTGCTCTCTACAGATGGAGGAAGGAAAACATCAGTGGATGGAAGGCAAGCCTCTCCCAACGGTCATGAGCACGTTTGGGTGCGTCGTGGCGACGCTACCTAGAGAAAGTATCAACCAGGATATTTCAACTTAATTCCATGGGGTTTTCAAATATGAGTCCACGATTATGGCCTGATGGTGTCCACTGCAGTCTCTCAAACAATGTGAATATCATTGAATACAAGCTCGCCTCACCCCAAACTCAAGTCATCTAGTAAAGTTGTTCACAGAGATCGTGTAATTGTGTACATGTAATAGCATTTATCTTCAAATGCATTATGGATTGTGATACTGCGCCAAATATTTGCAATCTGAGGCATTTATTAGAATGGATGACGGTAGATAATGCAGTAACGGTAGCTGAAACTTACTGTGGACTACAGTATGGCTGTAAAAATTTTCATGAAAAATAGACATAAAACAAAATATTTGTATGCATTTCTGCCAACTTGGCCTAGTCACCACAAATGACACAGCTAAGTAAGAGCTTTCAATGTTGTGCACCATGTTACAAAATGTAGCTAACATGCTTAGTTTACAGTCTCATGTTTGGTGCTTATTTCACGTTTCCCTCTTCACTTCTCAGGAGAACATTATGGACCTACTTATCTTCAACCATATCGTACATATGTGATATACGTAAAGACTTGTTTATGCATATTGTGACAACAAACATTTATCTGGTAAGAAGCTTCTTTCAGAAGCAGGGCAGTGAGGAACGATTTTGCCGTATTTGTGTTCATGACACTAGTGGTACGTATAAACAGGGCTCTCGATTTTCTGATTGTTATGTAGGCGTAGGCCTGCTCATCTAGTCAAATATTGACCATCATCAGTCACCCTCATCAAATATGGAGTGCATTGGAGGTGTTGTGGCATTTTGAAGGGAATTTTTCATCCATCTGCAATTTAGACGGATGAAGATGAAATCACTCTCGATTGTTGTAATTGTTAGATAAGAGTTTTTTCTCATTTTTCTGCAATGCAGATTTTCTGTGATTGAAACAATACATGTTATTAAGTGTAAAAAAGTTGTTTGTGTACTTCCTTTTTTTGATGGCAAGTTGTGCAGAAGTGACTGAAATCTTCCATCAAAATTATACTCTGTGAATTATGATAAAATATACATGCAAGTTATGCTTTTCACAGCAGGTATTTGGTCTCGCTCCTCTTAGTGGATAAAGACAAGAGGAGCGTGGTAAAAAACCTGCTGTGAGAGGATGCTTTCGGAGAACTCACGGAGCAGCTCATTCAGCATACAACTGGTCCAGTCCCTCTTCAGCCAAGTTGAGAATACAAAGGGGTGACCTCTCAGTCTCAAATCAAATGCCCAATCACTGGACTGAACACTCTGCAAAGCATAAATGGCACAGGACAAACTTTGTACGATGCAAAAAAGTAACAAAACGATATTTAACTTTTTGATCAACATAATCTCAACCATTTATTCATCATGAGTCAAATATGCAACAAATCACATGGTTACTAAAGTCCCCACCTTACAATAATATTGCTGGCGATGATTGAAGCGATATCCTACTCACCATCCCTGACAAGAAATCAACATCAAACTTCTGGGGCCTTATCAAAATGTACCCGATACCAACACAGGCCCGTAGCTAGCATAGGGACAGGGGGGGCAAATGCCCCCCCCCAGGCCAATTGTTCAAAAAAAAATTTTTTTCAGCAAAATCAAATGGGATAAAAGATCAGATTTATTCGTGTCTCAGAGTGCAAGAAATTGGCCTCAAATCGCATCTCAGAGCTTCTAATTTTCAAAATTTTTCTGGGGGTCTGGGGGAGGCCCCCCAGACCCCCCGCAACACAGGCCCCTGTGGCGCTCGAAGGCCAAGCCTACGTCCGGGCAGCTCGTTTGCTTAAAATGCCCCCCTAGCGAAAAAAAGCTAGCTACGGCCCTGCAACACATGTCCGTACCTGTAAGTCCACTATGTCTTTTAGTTCCTGGCTCCCACAACCGACTAGAGGTTTATGTTACAAACTTAACATTGCTATAAATGCACAATACAGCTATAGGCCTCTTCCATGAGGGCACTTCACTAATTATCTGACACTTATAATCTCGGGCGACTTTGGCACTTTAGTACATTCTGAGACAACAATTGGTACCGGTAAACACTAAACTCGATCCACACTGTCAGGTTTTCTGAATATGCTGAGTAAGGGCCTAACGCTGATTACTGTTCTAAAGCTATGTGCCCTGAATAGGTGTATTCAGAAAATCTGATCAAAAAATTTGACAGTGTTGATAGAGTTATATAGGTACCAGAGTATGAATTTCATACAAACACAAGTAGTGATATTGTACGTAGTCACTGATGCTACTACATCTATTTCTCCATTCCAAGGAGACTACCGTTATACTTGGAATATTCTTTTCCTACACTTGAATAAATTTGATCCCTTGTATCTTGGAGGAATTATACTGACAGTATAATTCCTCCAAGCTTGTATACAGAACTTGAGAAATGATTCAACTTACACTTCTGTTGCGTGGACGTCAGATGACAACTTGGTGTCGCATTACAAATACAATGTATTATCTCCAAAACTAACAACTCCAACTCAGACCCATCTGATAGAAATTGACCAATAAATACAGAATCTTGTGAAAGTGTGTATTTGCCCTTTTCTTGCATGATCTCTTTCAATGGGAACCCCATCAACATTTTGAAACCAACAAGCCTGGTGTCATCACTGCAGAGGGCTATTGCAAAAGTCCTTTTTTGAGTATTACGGTTGATGGCATTACGGTTGATGGGCAAGAGAATGCATACTTTCCTCCAAGTACTTGCCAAGATTAACTCGTACATGAATACTTGCCGAGAAAAACTCAAACATGATTACTTGCCGAGAAGAACTCAAACATGTATACATGTACTTACTTGCCAAGATAAACCCATTCATAAGTACTCGCCAAGATGAACTCATACATTGTTCGGAAACCTCATTGCAGGTGTGTGCCAAGCACATTGAAAATTTGGTAAAAATGTACTGAATTCCTAAGTGGCTTGAATATCCCTTGACACTTCACCAATATGGAAGATGGTACTTGTACTTAATGTTTATTTGTGAGTTAAATTTAGCGATAAACATAAATTTTTGGAACATGCTCGAGTACTTGTACATATTTACAAACACTCTGGACAACTGGACAGTTATCTGTACAAAATTCGTAAAAAAATCTTTACAGTAACATGTTTAATGAGTTCCAGCACAACATTCATATCACAATATAATATTAGGAGTGCGAGTCAAATTGAGGGAGCCATAATACAGAGATTTGATCCTACAGTAAACCATTATTTGTGCCTTCTTTGGTTTCGCTGATACGAATGGCAGTAGAATGTTGACAAGTCAATTTAGATGACTATTTAAATCATGATTATAGTATACCACACATTGACTAACATGACGAGATTTATACCTTCTCCCTGAAAAGTAGCCCCTGTACAAGCAGGGCCTGGTAATGATTATGTTAAAGGGGGCCAAAGGAAGCTATTTGACAAAGCCAAGGAATTGACACCACTACACCAATCAATGGAAGAGGCATCTGATGCTTAATTGGAGTGAAGCAATTCTTACCCTCATCTCTTTCAAAAGCAAAGCGTGTACATGCCCCAAGACCAGCATAGTTACAGTGAAATAGCTTTATGACACAGCCCCCGTCCTCAAATGCACTACGCTATGCACTTAGCACTGTCACCCCTTTCATAACGGTAACTACTAGCAAATGACTGTGTGTGAGGTTGCTTCATGACCTATGGACCTCGACTACCGGTACTTCTACTGATTTTAAATATCTAGTGACTAGTGAAATGGTTTTCAGTGAAATCCGAACACCTCGACCGTGGTACACATGAAATGCTTTTCTGAGCAAAGTGATTCATTATTAAACGTAGCACATCTTGACGACATGCCCTGATGTAATTCTTCATCCAGTCGTATTGCATCACCATTACTGAAAAGGAAGAATGAAATTGACAAGTGAAAATGTACCATGAAAGCACTAAATCACCACAACTTCTGAATCTTATTAGAGGAAACATGAAACTGTATTCTCTATTGTAAAGTACCACATTTTGAGATCCACCCCCAAATTGTTTCACTTACCCTCCTCCTATAGTTAATACAGTATTATCACCAGCCATGAACATGTGTGCATTCGGCGGCACATCCCTCGACTCCTTCCCGATTCCAACCCACTCATATTTCTTCCTTTCTGGCTTTATACTGAACACAAATGTTTCACCAGTACCAAAATACGAGAGCGAGTCGAGTTTCTTCCTCTCTGCCCAGTCTGCGGAACAATATGCTCCAAATACCTAAAAACAAACACATCAACTGAAGGATTCTGTACTTATCTTCCCAATATACCCCTTTATCAAGACATATGGTTGTGCGGCGAGGGAAACGGAAATCGGGTTGTTTGTCATGAACGAAATGACAAATGTAGCCTACCTCCCCAGTCGAAGTTTTCACAATGATCAATGTTGGCTCTCGTTCTTCCACTCGGCTGTAAAGTGTCTTCAGACTTGTTCCATGCTCTTGTGTTGTGTATAACATCTCTGGCTGATAGACGGTCATCCTCGCTGGCAGCCACTGCCAGATGGCTTGAAGCTGTCGGAGAAAAGAGACTACAAGTCCATTTTAAAAGTACCAGTAATAATCCTCAACATTTTAGGCTCAGGAGCAAAAACATCTGAACCGCCCTTGATAAACTTTGGGATTTTATCTACCGTATTAATTTTACGACTCAAAATCATAACCATATTCATGTCCTCAGTGTGAGGATAGTGAAAGTAGGCCTGGTAAACATCCGCAGCTGAAGGCCACAGCTAGGCATGCAACATACACCGAACAAGACATGCAGGACATCTCAACTACAAAAGGGGTTTATTTGGATGCAAAACTGACTGCACCTCAGGGATACCAACAAAACTGTGTACCGGTAATGCTTGACTCAAGCATTGATACCATACATTTTTGTAACCTTTTTCATTTCAGGCTAAAAACGGTTTTAGGCCTATATCTTCTCTTCGCTATATTTGTAGGAGGGAACAAGAACCTTTGGAAAAAACCGACAATGTCAATTACATAAAGCAACTGGCGAGACCTGGGATTGAACCCAATATCTCACTGACGGAAGACAATTGGCTCAGTGCAAATACGTCAACTTTATTTTCTTAGAAATGACAGACAATTACAGCTACACATTATACAGATTTACAGAAAGTAGGACAGTTGAACCCGTTCATCTACGAGACACTAAAAACTGACGACAGAGACACCAAGATCATCATCATTTCTGTACTCACATCCTGTGTAGATAAGATAAACGATTTAACGTCTGCCAATGCTATGACCCCGAGTGACCTTGACCTAGATCGAGGGCATGTCGCCAGCAGCTTTGAGAGAACAAAGACAAAGTAAGATTCTTTGAATTCTGTGAAAATTAATTCGTGTCATCTTCCTCTACATCAGCAGGTAATGTTACACCAAACACAAAACCTTTTTTCATGATCATAACCAACCCCAGTCATTGATACCCATTAAATCAGTTGTTCACTCAATGAAGCCGTGTCCACTATCTATTCCCCATTAATACATACCTGATCAGTCGAGACAAGGCTTGACCTTGGGTCACCAACCGTCCGTACCTCAAACCCTCCACTCAGCGACTTGGAGACTTTCAGGTCCAAAGACTCGCACGAGGCAGACTTCGTCAGATGCGGCACCTGCTGCATGTGGCGCTTACTCGTCAAAATCATCTCATTCTTAATTTGTAACTTTTTGATCTCCTTGTGGGAGAAACCACGGATACTGAAGGCCACCTGGTGGAAGGAAGAGGAAATACTTAGGTAGCGTTTTATTTTTACTGCAGCAGTGTCAAAGGCACTTCACATTATTACCCCAGTCTCTCAAGAAACACTTCTGGTGAACTCAAGGAGAAGCTCATACAAGCGTTACACTTGATCATCTTAAGCTGTGTTTCCACGAGGCGTTTGTAGGCGCAGATTAGGAAGTGGGCGTGGGTGCGAGGGAAATAGCTAAAGGGAAATACGTTGGATCGATTTTTTCCACCCGCGCCCGCAAACGCCTCGTGGAAAAGCAGCTTTAGACCAGTTGAGAATACAAAGTGGCAACTTGGCCGGGAATCAAAATGGTCACCTCTCGGTCTCAACCACTAGGCTCCCCCAGAGTTACCAACCTTGAGTAATTTGTCGATAGAAACAGGAATCTCCTCACAGAATTGGCTGAGCACCGTGTTGATGTTTACACTGGGGATCTTCTGAGGACTCTGACGCACTGAAAAAGAAGACAACAATGATGAAATTCTGGTTGCTGAACCATAAGGTGAGATAGTCTTGAAATCACTTGAGTGATCTCTGAGATACACCTGTATGGCGATGTCTCCTGGAGGACCCAGGTATAAACTGAGGGTGTACGTTGGTTGGAGTTTCTAGTCCATGTGGCTAGATAGGGTTTCTGCCAGAAATTAAAGAAGAGGGTACATCATTTCGCGGGGTGCCAAAGGTGCAAGGAAATACTGTTGTGGAGAAGCAGATAGGAAATGACTTCAGATTGGACACAGTCACAAGAACACACGCCCAGGGGATATGAAGGTGGACCTGTAGACCCGAGTAAGAGCAATGGGCCCACAGTAAGTAATACATTTCTGTAGCAATGGCAAGGATAACCTGTACATATGAAGGGATATATACAATTTCGTTCGGGAATTGAAGGCAAATTTGAAGCAGGGATTGTGATACCTCGCTTCTTAGAGCCAAGACATCCAGATTCAGCAGTATCGGGTTCAGGCTCGTTTATAATGAACTGCTGAGGCTGGGACCTGATTGACAGTGTTAGGGATAGATTGTAGCTCATCACTGAAAGTTGAAGTACACCCTGATGTTAAGTCAAAATGCTATTTTCATAACAAGAACTACTAAATGGCTTAATTTTTACTTTTAGATTTTACATAGCACCGATCCACTGAGCCAGTCTGCGGCAATGTTCAGGGTAAACAAAGCAATTACATGTAAAAAGATAACATTTCTCCAAAAAGTCAAAGCAATACGTACTTGCATGTTTCTTAAAGAGGATCAGAACTGCCAAGGCGACGCGGTATAACACTTTGACCCCCTCAAACAGGTAACAATCCATGATACGGACCTGAAAAGATAGCAACGGAATACTTTGGTCAATGATTGAATGACAGAAATATCCAACACGGGATGGACAGCACTAGATTTGACAACACCCAAGTTGTTTGCATATTTGTCAGCTACATGTAGTGCACGAGATTTCAGTCAGTGGGTTGAAGAAAAAACCCATTTTTGAAACCGGAATAAAATCAGCCAACTCATTAATCAGAATGTTCAATTTTCCGAAGAGCGGATGAGGAATGCTAACTACACAGCAATTTATCAAATGATGCTCAGTGATAAATGAGGGAACACAGATTGGTTTCAACAATTTAGCCAGCAAATAGGATTTAACCAATTAAGTTAGCAGATTGGATGGAATCAATTTACACTCTTAAATTTACGGATGTTTATTGGTAAGGATTGCTGCCGTAAAGTATGGTGGAAAATTGACACATCAATTATTACCTGATATAGGAATTGGGTGAATTTGTTCATCAATGCAGAGAGAGAGACTGACAGACTGACTGACATGTCCAAAGATTGGCTGGTTATCAGCGCAGAGCGAGTCTTGTCTGGTCATAGATGCAGATAGAGACAGACATGTCTGAAGACTGTTTGACATGTCTATTCTGAAGTGAGGCAAGGTAGGTGAAGAGACCGTTTGAGTCTCACGCCGTGAGTGGGATTCGAACCTGGGACCTATGACCGCTAGCCAGAGACCTAAGCCATCAGACTACCACAGCAGTTTGGTCATCAGCAGAAGGACATCCAGGGCACCCTGGGCCCATATTCATAAAACCTTGCTAGGCTTAATAGTAGCAACCAACTAACCAACAGGAGCTCGGCATGCAGAGGGACTCCCAGGGAGTACTAACTGACATGACTGATATATCTGGACTGCTTGGTAATCACACCAAGTCCAGCAGCCTGGCAAAAGACTTCCAGAGGCAAAAGACAATAATTTAAAGCACTTCACACCTCACTCTTTGAAGTAGAATGGGTTAACTCAAGATTGAGAAAGCCATGCCAACTGAACGCAACGTCATCCTTCACTTCAATCTAGCAACATCTCAACAGGAAAGAGATAGTAATCAAATTACCATCGTCAATTATTGCTTCACTGAGCGCTTCCCGAGACGGTGAACAAATCAGCCGATCTGTGGGT
>NMRB01000135.1:159509-202201 GCA_002633025.1 Notospermus geniculatus
GGCAATATTATCGATGAGGGGACCCTAAAATAAATCATGAAAATCTCAGTTATTATGATTCTTTTTCATGAATAACGGCTTGTCTTTAAAAGTTAAGGTATTCATCTTTTCATGAGAGTAAAAATCTGGTAATTTTTTCTTCAAAAATCATGTTTTTGAAGCGAAGATTGTGGACAGGTTTTGGTGTTTACATTCCGTAAAATCGTAGAATCCTGACGGCAAAAATGTGGTCACAAGTTGGTCAAAAACACAGTATTTAGGCAGTATTCTTCCGTCCCTATATAGGAAACGAAAACTTGCCCACATTTTTAAACTACTAACAAACTTAAAGACCAGACTAGACCAGAATCCGGGCAATGTGGGCATTAAATTCGCACCACATTCGCTCGATGAACATGGCCGTTGTTACTTCATTTCACGTCAGTGGCAGCACCGATCGGTGGGGAATCCCCATCTCCGTCCATTACGAAGTGTCAATTTAATGCCCACATTGCCCAGATTCTGGTCTAGTCTGGTCTTTAAGTTTGTTAGTAGGTAAAAAATGTGGGCAAAAAATGTGGGCAAGTTTTCGTTTCCTATATAGGGACGGAAGAATACTGCCTAAATCGTGTGTTTTTGACCAACTCCTGACCACATTTTTTCGTCACGATTCTGCGATTTTACGGATTGTAAACACCGAAACTACACCACAATCTTTGCTTCAAAAACATGATTCTTGAAGCAAAGATGACCAAATTTTGACTGTAATGAAAAGATAAATACCTCAACTTTTAAAGACAAGCCGTTATTCATGAAAATCTATGGTAATAACTGAGATTTACATGATTTATTTTAGGGTCCCCTCATCGATAATATTGCCAAAGAAAGTTTACTTTGGCCTGCCCAGGTGCCCGGAAATCGCGTTTCAGGCACTTTTACCCCAAAATTTTCGGCGCTTCGCGCCTTTGGGGCTCAGGGAATGGGGGTTGCCCATTCCACGCCCCCCCCGTTCGGCAACTCCTGGATCCGCCACTGCCATAACCACGCCAAAGGCCTATTGGCCTAGGCCTATAAGGCTTGGTGCGCTATACTCTACTTGAGCCTGTATAATGATTGTTTCTTGTCTATCTAATGCAGATCGCACGTATTTGAGACTTACGGAGCAGGAATTCGACGACCTTCCAGTTGATGTAAGTTCCTGCAACTAACTAGGGTAGGGCCTAATGAACTTCACCTCTGCTGTGCTGCATGCCTAGCCTAAGTAGGCCTACATCATGACATCACCATGACACTTGTATGTTATATATGACATGTATGACGAAGGCTACGCCTGCCTAGGGCAGGCCTACTATAAGGCCAAGTACTATTTAATATCTGGAATGATTGCTATCTAATCTAGGCCTAGGCCTAGTAGCTACATATGTAAACAACCACAAATGTTATTTCTTGTCCATTTCAGATCCTGTTCCAGTGTCTTGTGTGTCTTTGTGTCACATGTTATGGTGTAGTTCACGTTGCTGGGGATTTCAAGGAGACCAGAGCAACAGCTGAGTTGGACCATAAGTAAGCTGACAAAAGAGAATCTATAACTACTGAGAAGTTTTTCGTAATATTTCCTGTGCTCTTTTATTGTGAGCCATCAATTTTCATAGATACAAACGTGAAGTATAAAGGCTCACTGATGAAAAGCCCTCTGATAAATCACTGCTTGGTCGTATGAAGATTTTCACAGATAATCAGGACTCCCTCTATCAAGGACACCTTTAAGATATAGATTGCTAGATGCTGACCTTAATCTCATTAATTGAGACTATCACCCCCTAAGTCTCTTATTTATCGATGTTTTTCAGGACCTGGGAGACTTTTAGCAACCGCCAGTCATTCTACACATTCAACCACCGTGGTAAAGCTTTGTATAGAGGAGTAAACACTCTGAATTGAGATCAGTATGGCGACCAAATTTGATGTCGGGCATGAATCCCCCGTGCTCTGCATCGATACCAGCACTGATACTGGGGCAAGTGGGGATGAGAATGGAATGATGATGCTATGGAGTCGATCAGGAGAGAAGAAAGAAGCAATAAAGATCGGCACAGAGGGCGTCAATTCGATCAAATTTGCAAAAACAAAGCCAGAAATATTTGTGACCAGTGGAAAGACAATACACCACCTAGATTTACGTTTTCTGCCAAAGCGTCTGTTCATCTTCGACTTCAACCAGGATGAGATCAATCAAATTGATTTGAATTCAAACGAGGAATTCTTAGCTGCCGGGGATGATATGGGACATGTTCGGGTCATTAATATCAAAAATAGAAAGGTTTCCAAAACGTTGAGAAAACATGACAATATTTGTTCCACCGTATGTTTTCGTCCAAATCAAACATGGGAGCTCATTAGTGGTGCTTTGGACTGTGGTTTAATCCGTTGGGATTTTCTCCGCGGCAAGTGTATCAAGCAGTTCATAATGAATACAATGTTTCAGGATGAGAACGAGGACGTTACGTCGATCGTCGTGAGCCCTCCGTTCGTCCACACCACTAGTATTACATCTGACGGACACTTCTNGAGAGTCGAATGGGACCGAAACTTGGTGTCATGGGTCATCTGACCTAGGGGTATATATGTACCAAGTTCCAGATCAATAGCTCCAGCAGTTACGAAACGTGCCCTGCTAACGGCCAACGACGACGACGGACGACGACGGACGCCGACGACGGACGACGACGGACGACGGACGCTGCACCATCGTAATAGCTCACCCCAGTGAGCTAAAAAAATAAAAATAAAAGTCCAATCTTTCTGATGGATTTTTATTTTTCGTTAATAGCAAGCCTTTATCCAGTGAAACCAAGACAGGCGGAAATAAAAAAACTCAAATATCATCAAAAAATAAGCAACTTCACACACGCCCGTCTCGCACTACACAACAGCATGCATTGATGTCTACTCTCATGACTTTCGTACATGTCGTAGGCGACTATTTACGCTGGTAGATGCCGGGTACCAGTTTATGGTTCGTCACAAGATCGATTGAGGGCGCTGATCACGATCTGACAACGACTGGCACGAGATTTAAATCTCCCGCTTTCGAAAAAAACATTGAAAGGTTGAAAAACAGGACCGGCGGGAATAAAAAAGTCAGTTTTTTCCAATTTTATTTTTTTTCCAAATTGTCAAAATCTAACTACGGCGGCTCCGCTAAACAACAAATAAAAAAAGAATGGCCCTGAAGACAAAAAAACATGTCGAATTCGATGTGAAGTTTTCAGCTTTACTACAAGCATTAACATGATGAATGTTGCTTCAGGACTGAAGAGGAAACAACCATTGTTGTAATTCACATGCATTACACACATGTACATGTACATTTCATCAAGAATATTCTTGATTTCATTGTTTTGTACATGTATGATATTTGGTTTTTCTATGCACTTCACTTCATACATGTATGTACATGTGTAATATATTGTAGTGTTCAAATATCTTATCAGGAAATACAACTCTTATTGTCATTGAGTCAAGTGTTTGTCCTTTTTGTCAATAAAGACAACCTACGACAAAGAACAGATGGATGCACCTCAGAACCACAATACATCACATGTATAGGATTTTGTTTTCCCTTGGACTATCAAGGACTGGAATGCTCTCACAGTCACTCCATGAGTTGAATGCCTTCAAGTCCTTTACCATGTTTACATTTCAACCACTTCAGTGTGGTGACACAGGATGTCGCAGGTTTGCATTACGACCGACATCATGACACAGTTTTAATGCAAAATGCATCGGAGCAATCAACTCATCTTGATTGGAAGAATGAAATAACGGGAACACATTAATTTTATCCCATTTTCCTATTTATTTCACTGTTGCACACTATTTGTTGGAGACTGACATAGCTTGGCACGAAATAAATCGAGTTTTCAATAAGGGACCCATCCTAAACACAATCGAGAAAAGTGCAACTGTTGTGAAATTCATTGTAATTCTCCAAAATCAGTACCACCAAAAATTTATATTAAGCCATATGAATTTTGATAATCGGATCTGAACAAAACTTGAAATCAAGCACAGTTTATTTATGTACAGGACATGTAGAGTGGTATGTACATTATGGTCTTTATACAGGACTGTTATTATACTACAGGGTTATAGGGGCTGAATAGCAATGTACACAGCTGGCATCATCAAGCTGCTGCCCTCCCTTTTACCTGGTCGACCAACAAAAACCAAAGACCCCAAATCTGCCAACTAATACATTTCTTGAATTGCAGCAGATTTTCGATCAGACAATTTTCAATCTTGGACATACCAGAGAGATCAGAATTCTAACTTCTGTACAACTGTGCAAGCTCTCCTGAGAGAAGACTGAGTGAAGCCCACCATGGAAAGTAGCTCAAATAAGAAATTATCGCTAGTGTCCGCATGTTTTGCGAGTACATCAATATTAAAGGAGCACGGTATTGCCGCTTTTTCTCGACAGCCGGCGCCACTGTGCCACTCGCCAACGCAGGGACCAACGACGTATTGGCGAGTTGACCCAATTTCCTCCGTACATTTTGTAATGCATTTTTGTAGTTCGTATTACTGCCGCTAGGTGGCTCCCTCTACGTCGGCAGTCAAATAACGCATTTGAGATCCAATACCGTGCTCCTTTAATAACCTTATGACCTATGAACAGTAGTAACTGTGCACACTGCTATTCAGAAACTAGGCCTACTCTGGACCTCATCAGACATATTGGAAGATATGGAATACACGTTCATAAATTTTCATTGCTGATGGTCCATAACCAAGTGCTACATCATATGGAAGCACAACGTAACCAAGAAAAAAATCTGGCATAGAAGTCGATATAAAAACATATGCATTCAGTCAGTTCATACTTTCAGTGCCAGTGGCAATTTTTCCAAAAGCAATTTGCACGTGATTGACAGAAACGCTTTCACACAGATATTAATTGGAAAGTGCTCAGTGAGAGCTCTCCAAGAATACCTAATTGCGTACTTTTCAGTCTTGTCTTTTTGACTGCAATGGAAGCCTGTTTATCCAGGTACAAACTCAGTACAGACAACTCAGCATTCTGAAGTAAGATATGTATATAATATCGTGATTATATGCATAATTGATACAACTACACAAATTATATTCACTGAATAATTACATGTAATTAGGCCATGTGTATTTAATTCACTGGATTGTGGAATAACCAACAAAATTTCTTTGTTTATTGGCTCACAACCTGGCACCAGGGAGTTTTTTGGCACCGGGGATTTTGTTGGCACAAACATTTTGCAGTCACATTACAAATGGACCTTCTCTCTGTATTTTGAACGTTCATTAATTGAAATCATGCAGGAAAAATAAAAGAAATCTGTCTACCTGTCACAAGCTACGGAACATCAATAAGCTGGTGGTGAGGGGGTCACTGTGGTTCAATTATATCGTGGGGAGGTAATGGGAGTTGCAGAGGGTAGTCTGCAAAATGACACAACTTGGAATGGAACTCAGTTTTACTTGAAATGAAGAGGGTTTCAAAACTTCAATCAATGAAGCCACCATGTAGCACATTATCTGTGAAATAACCCCAACACAAAATGATTCTCCCCCTCCAAAGGCATGTGACTACCCCCAAAGCAGGTGAAATGCCCCAGGAGAGTAAAGAAATTAACTCTTAAGTCTAGCAATTGTCATGAAATTAACTGGAATGAACATGTGCATAAATGGAAATATTCAACCTGACTGCACTCAGGCTATACACAGCCCATATGGAGATTTTCATCGATTAGTATTCAGATATATGTATATTCATTTCTCCCTAGCACCACTGATAAATTCAACCGAACAAAATATAAATTAAATGAAATAAACACATAAATACATAATTACAATTAATAAAACAAAAGCTCCCCTTTGTGGACACCTCTGTCAATACACCTCTTTATCATATGGATATCCAAAAAACAGCACAAAAACGACACACAGTATACAATAAATCGGAAAGTCGTCTCCGAATATATCGCAAATTTTCGACCCCAATCGGGGTCTTCCTCAGGCGCTTTTTTCACCTCTGGGATCTCTTCTACATAGCACCTGGAAGACCCTGATTGGGGTCGAAAATTTGCGATATATTCGGAGACGACTTTCCGATTTATTGTATTGTCTTTATCATATGGAATTCGAATTGGCCGTTTCCATTCAGTTTGCCTCTGTAATCAGGACACCTCTCAAGTTTGGACAGCACTGTCAGCCCTGAGGGTGTCCTTGATTGAGACGTTCATGTGGGTACAGGTATAAAAGAGAAATAAAACATAATTTGCTAAGTTCTATGAAAGGCATGCTAAGACTATATCTCTGATTGGCACTTACAAGCAAATCTAAACAATGCAAAAGATGAACCGAATTAATTTCACCATGTTGAGATCATCATACGAAGTTCTCACTCTCAAAGTCCAAAACATGACTTTGGAAGGACCTCTGCAGACTTTTTCATGAACGTACCGCTATTGAAATCAAGAGGATATCACGCCATATGAAATGACAATCAGAGTCGCATACCATAAAGCGAAAAATGTTCGCGGGGAAAAATTCTCGCGAAAATCGCGAATTGCTGCAGCACTCGCAAAAATTTTTTCTCCATGAATGCAAATTACCGTCGACACCTGCCATACGCAACGCGAATTTTGTTCCCCGCTAAATCCTATATTGATGAGTCATCAGCACCAGTTGACCAATGCAGCGTGGAGATTCCCATCCTGACGTCATTCCCAGATGCCCGGAACGAGTGTTTACACATAACAAGCATTGTGGTATGCAGTTGATAGTACAGATCGTGCCAGGATATTCAGCTTCCTGCTTCCTGAGAAGTGTGGTGTCGATCTTCTTCATTATTCAGAGTGCGACACTCGCGAATATATTTCCCCGCAGAAAATTTTTATAAGGACCTTTACCGCAAATATTTATCCCCGCGAATACTGCATTTTTAGGCCATTCGCCAACATTTAGGACGCGAAAATATTTCGCTTTACGGTATCTAACACCAGAGGGCCTAGGTTTGCACACTTGAAATTATGACAAGACTACGTTCTGACATCCTAAGGGGCTAATCAGGCACCTTGTCCCAATTCCCAGCCCTCCTGCACTGTAACATGTTACAGGTCTCTAATCCTGAGCCAGCAGGCCACTTTATCACACGGATGACCAAGATATATTCAAAAGTGGAAAATATTAATCATTAAATCAATTTTGCTTGATGTAAATTTCACAAGGAATGGTAAGGGGACGAATCTTGTCTACTATCACTAAATCAAATACCGTATTTTTCGGACTATAAGGCGCGGCTTTTTTTTCATGAAGAAGGGTCTAAAATTGGGGGTGCGCCTTATAGGGTGGTGCGCCTTATCTGCAGATAGAGTCCGAAAATTTGATCAGAAGTATCACAACAAGCTAATTAGCTTGTCACAACAAGCTAATTAATAATACAACCAGGTCAGTTTGACATGTTTGATGCATAACATTGCTGTGGTTCACCTGATGACTGGGTCTTATAGGGAGGTGCGTCTTATAGGGCAGTGCGTCTTATGTATGGATTTCGTCAAGGGTTTAGGGTGAAATTAGGGGGTGCGCCTTATAGTCAGGTGCGCCCTATAGTCGCGAAAATACGGTACTCTAAACGGAGATAGCCCCTCACTTAGGGGGGGAGATATTCAAATCAGGGATTCTTTCAACCCCCCCCCTCCCCCCCCCCCCAGCTGACGCCCTTGGGTGGTGATTATTTTTCTGTTATATTGATAGGTCGTCCTCATTGTCATCATCATCATCGTCATCACTGTTGCTTCTCTTCATTCCTTCTGCACTCTCTTTCGGACTCGGACTCCTCGAACTGCCGCTAGCTTCATCTTCGATGCTCGGCGAGATCGCTCTTACCATTCTCTGCTTTTGGTCCGTCAACCATGTTTTCTGAAACATGAAATTTGATTCGCTGACACTAAAACTATAAATCTCCACACTGCTGCGGCACGGCCCAACAAATGCTCTCAATAATGGGATACCCGCGTGACAAACTTTGCTACGCGGTGGCGATGTGATCGACTGACCCGTCGCGACGTCATTGGCGTCATTTTAGGTGTTGACGTTGCGTCATGAAAAAGTGACCTGTACATTTTTCTACAGGAAAAATGAGACAAAAACGTTGCTTTTATCGCCAACCTATCTCCTCATTTTAAGGAAAAAAGCAGGGAGATTTAAGAAATTTTCATCTGCTACAGGATGATATAAGTTTACTGCCAGGCGACCAACAGAAACGGGTTATTTTCACTCTAGAAATAAATGGAAATAACGTTAGAAAAAAGAAACTTCGGGTGCATCGATCGCAGCGCCGCGTCGTGACGTTAGTTCCGCGGGTACCTCATTGAGAGCTGTCTTAATTACAGAGTTCAACTCCTTTATAGTCAAATTAAATTGCTATGACCTGTTCAGAACTTGAATTTGAAACGTACAATTGTTCCGTCAGTGCCAAACATCTCAATGAAATTGCCGATGAATTCTCGTGACCTTTCCTCCCACTTCTGGATCAGTTCGTTGCTCTTGCCAACCAAACTCTTCCCCTTGTCTTTAAACGTCTCGTACTTCTCTTGGAACTGAATCTTCTTTTCCTGTGATGTGAAAACAAAATACCCGAATATACCGGTAATCACTCAGGATTTGGAGGCTATTTGATAATGATAATCCCAAGAGTGTTCTTCAAACTGATTAAATGAGACCATCATAATTTTTTCAACTTACCTTCATAAACCCAACATTGAGTTCTTTGCGTGAGTATCCTCGTAACAGATTTCGTCGAACGTACATGTCATAATCCCGAATGATTCGGGCGATCACATCAGTGGTTGAAATACCTTCTGTTCGCTGAGTGGCGACAAATCTGAAGAAGAAGGAAAATACTGTTAACACCGGAGAAAAAGTGTACCAGGTGTTTATTTCTTGCTCTGTTAATGATCCTCTCTGTGTGGAGTCTTTTCTCGAGAAAATCGATCATTTTCCTCTGGTTGATGTTGAGGAGGGCTTTGACCTCAAATGCACATAAAATGTACGGGGAGCGTACAAATGTACTTGGTCCACATTATTCACCATTTTGACCCCCCCCCCCACTTTAGTTTCTACCGAGATTTTGCACAGGTGTACTTATCTGGTAGGCAAACCCAAACATACGACTGGTTGCGAAATATATATTAGCCAACCAGATAAAAGTACCCATGTGCGAGTTTCCAAGAAATTCCATAGAAACCAAGATGGCGGGGCCACTGAAACATGTATATCAGCTTTGTTTACCTGCCAGCCTCTTTCACCCAGGCATATATGTCGTCTGCTCCAGTTGCATTGTATGGAAGATCATCATGAGCAATGAAGTCAATCTACAGAATAAGAAACAGAGAACATGATCCAAAATACAAAATGGCGACAGATTAACAATCAAAACAGTGAGCTGCCCACATGAGGTCAGGCCTACCACCATAATCATCGTTGGTCGTAGGTTCGACCTTTTGACCTGAACTTCAATCAATTTCATCATACACCCAGCACTGAAACGTTCAACTTGCACATTGCGATATTTCAGTGGAATAAAAGCAGGATTTTTACCTTGTACTTTTCCAGGAAAGCAGCATCAGTAATCCACGGAGCGCCGATGAGCAGCTCATCAATGTAACGACAGTGGCGTAAGGCGTCGTAACGTTCTGCCTCGTTCATCACAGTTTTGCCTTTGAGTCTGTGAGTCAGCGCATCATCACAAACTGTAGTAAAAAAAGAAACCAATCTTGAGTTCAATTAAATTTGCTCTTTTGACAGCATTGCCACTGGGTGAATTTAATTTACAGCAGGAGAAAACTGGAGTGCCTGGAAAAAATTGAGCTCTCAAACTCTTTCACATGACGAACCGATCCGACCAGGAATTGAACCTGAAACTTCAGAGGTGACACGCACCAACGTCTCCACTGTGCCACTCTGACGCGCCAGCCCAATCAACTGACAATGTGCGTTTGATTCTGGTCATAACCCATTCATCAGACTACAGAGCTGGCAAATCTCTTTGACAATGCATATTTTACTGGTCATTTTCCCATGACTACACATCCTCACACCCAATATTTTCAATTCAATTAATAACTGTGTACAAGGCCCTCCCCTCTCAAATTCAATTTTAATGCAAAGATCAATATTTCAATCACAAGTCAACAGAAATCCACACTCCCTAGTTTACCTACCGCCAACAATTAAATAAACATTGGGAAACGCTCTCTTGGCTTGCATGAGTTGTCTGGCATGTCCAGAGTGAAACATATCGTAGATACCGTCAGCGTAGATTCTCACCGGTCGCCCAGCTGAAAAAACAAACGTAAAGATAGAATAAATTCTCATAAAACATGTATTAAGTCAGATAGATCAGAAAATTTCAGTTTTGGGCTTACTATAATGATTTTTTAAGCAAATACACCTGTACGTATTTTGTGACAGCAGATTAAATTCTCATACCCACTCCTTGTTCAGATTCCCAGCTGACACCCATGGTAATGTTAAACATGGTCAATGCTGCCGTCAATATCTTCTGACTTGTAAACAAATATGACTGTAGGAATCCAATATGCCCATATGGTGTATAAGCCACGTTGCTTTCTGCACACAAGGATTTTGGTGGTCCGCCACGGTAGAATATCTGAGGGTTTTTCCAGTGCTTCCACACATTCCCAGTGTTTCCGCCAGAGGGTACTTAGGGTACTGTGGTAGTACCCTCAAACGAACAGAAAAGGGCCATTTTCTTTAATTTCATGGGGATTTTGCTGATTTTGAAGAAATTAGTACCCTTCAAAAAATTTCTGGCAGAGACCCTGATTCCACAAACACAAGAAGCCTACTGGAACTGCAATTTATGGACACCTTTGGGACTGACAAATGCTGTCCTTAATTAATAGGTGTCCTGATTACAGAGGTCAAAATCAGTAGAAACGTCCAGAACTGAACTTACCACATCTCATCTCCTGATCCCGGCTATCTTGATTTCAACGTTCCTACAATATCTTGGAAACTTGTGCGTGTGCACTTTAGTACGTAGGTATCACACTTTGTTTTGTCTGCCAGATAAATGCACATGTGTGAGTTTCCAAAAATCTCTGTAGATATGAGATGGCATGGCGGGGTGGGGGTGGGGGGTGGCAGAAACGACGACACCTGGCCGAGGTGTCCGCATAGGGATGTTTCACTGGCGCCTACCTGTATTGTTTATGGCCATCTCCTTAGTGATCTTGATACTGTAGTCAATACTGTCACGGATTTTTTGACAAATTGGATCATCCATGAAGGGTGCTGGCCCACGCATTGGCTGCAATTAAATACATTTTTTTCATTTATATATGCAATACCAGCACTATTTTTTGGAAGTAAAAGATATTTAACTACTAATTCTTTCAGCACTAGATTTCCCCATCCAGTAAATATTGACATGCTATGAAAGTGAGGTGAAATTCTTAAAACAAGATGGTGGCGGGATGGAAACCATAGAACAAGTCTGAAGATCAAGTGTTAACAGAGTTCCAAACACCTACCGATTGGTGAGCCCAGACATTTTCTTCTTTGCTGTTGTCTGCTGTATCTGCGGGCGCCTGAAGAGGGAAATGAATACAATATAAATCCAAGAGCAACAGTGTTTCCAGAGCGAGCGTGCTAGAATGCCCAGTTCCAATGATGAATCTTTTCCTCAAAATATTCTTTTGTTACATTGGCATGTAGGTTTTTCAAATAAGACAAGAATTATGAGCATCAAAAAACCAAACACGTCACAGCTAGGTTTCCATGAAACAGTTACGTGTAAAACTTGAGCACTTTTTTCACATGACACATACTGTATCGATGATATGACACGATGTACCATTGGTCAGGTTTGCTATTCTGTAAGATTCCGTCATGATGGAGTATCAGAAGAGCTGTGGAGAAACTTCAAATTCCAGTGTAGGAAACTTCTCACTTTTATTGCAAAATGCCTTGTTTCTCCCCACTGCCACTCAACTGACTGCTTCATTGAAAGGGACGTAGGAGCTCCTCCTCTGCGACTGACATTTTGAGAAGTTTCTGTTAAATCAATACCAGTATAATATACCGGTATTTGATTTAGAATTCTGTCCGAACTCCACATGTTGGTGGGAGTCCAATGTCATCCAGGTGGTCCTTTCATAAAATTATTGACTGGATCAAGAGCCAGTGGTGCCGATACCAACAAATACTTGGCAAATATTTTGTGCCAATGTTTTAAAATTCAGGGCCGTATTCAAAAAGGGTGTTTAAGACTTACCGTAGACGCGTGTAACTTCGACAAATGCATGGTGGAAGTGTGTGCATTTAGTGAAGTTACATGCGTCTGAGTCTTAATCGCACGATGATCGCCCTCAAAAAGTTTCTGAATACGGCCCGCAAGATTTATTTTGGAAGTAAATAGTCCACTAAGTTAGAAAAAAGATATCTGCTGAGCTGGCATGGAGGAGCGGGGAAAAAAACCCTGGTTTCACAGATTTTAAAGGCTGGTTTCACAGGTCTAAGGTTGGTTTTACATGTTCACAGGTTCATGGCTGGTTTATGTCAGGCTGGTTTTACAAGCCTTACAAGTTTCACAGGTTTATGGCTGGTTTCTTTGGTTTATTGCTGGCTTTACAGGTTTAAGGCTGGTTCTAATGGGCAGGAACAGCAGGTTAAGGTTAGATTTACAGTCACAGGCTTGGCACACCTTTGTGTCTTTGGCCACCTGGTGACCAAGCAAAGAATCAGACCAGATGGAAAGTAGGTGTCTTGGATCGTCTGACCTGGAGGTACGCATGTACAAAATTTGAAATCAATAGTCCACACGGATTTGAAACATGCCCTGCTATTAATGGACTCCACCAAGAACCCAAGGACACCAATACCAATCAATATCAAAATTGCAATGGCAGCTGAAGAGAGCGGCCACCTGCTAAATCAGTCAACCACTTGAACATGACGGCTGCCGATACACAAGCGACCAATAGTGAACAGACGGCGTTCATTAATTACAAAAGGAGAATGCTGATTGGGTTGTCTTGTTTGAGGAATGTTTACAAGTACCTCCCACAATCTCCGAAGCACGCCTTTTGAAGCAGAGGACCAATAGCCAAGTGGTGTTTCTCCACCTGAGCGATTTCTCATGAAAGTTGACCGTCTGTGGCAACTCAGCCTTTGAAAGTTGTGGGCAGTAGTTTGATTTCAGCATAACACACAAGAAAATCAACAATAATCTGGTTCTATTGTAAAGGCCGTTCAGCCTGTCTACTCTGGCTGAAGTTGACAGTGATGAAATATGTTGCAATAGCTGTACGTCAAATTTATCGCTGTCAAATTTTTCATCAAATTTTCTTAATATACCATGTACCATATAATTGTGTCTGAGAAGGATCTACATGGTCTGTCTTTCAAGCTACACTGTACCAATTGCCATTGGGATTTAAGACGAGTACCATTCAAAAAAGCCAATTAGGCCTCAATATTGGTTGAGCCACTGAATAATTCAGTATACATCTTTACCGTACATGTATTATATTGTATTAACCCTATAACACCTGCAGGCGCCATTGGGTGCCTCCAGGTGTTATAGGGTTAAGACTATCAGGTGTAATGGTGAGGGTTAATTATAGACCAGGGGCGTGTTTCATGAAGTGACTTTTAGCTAATCGTACAATGTACCATTAACTTCAATGCATTTTCCATTTGGTTAAAGGTACCATGAGCTTAAAGTCACTTTATGAAACAGGCCCCTGGCCTGTGACTTCTTAGAGATGACTTTACGGTATGCTCAAGAAGGCCTTACATGTGAGAACATAGTGAGCTTTACAAGCTGTAGGCCCAGCATGAGAATACATGTATGCCCGAGTTGGCATTGTGTGCGTGGCAAATTTTGACGGCTCTATGGATAGGCCTACTAGGCAACAGGTAAAAATGCACCTAGAGGAACAGGAAGATTTTGGGAAGCAGGCAGACGGAGCAGATCTCCATTTTGAGAGGAAGCATGCCAAGGTCAAAAAGGACCACCAACCAGAGCAGAGGCACCAGGCTGAGAAATATCTCCTTCGTGACCATAAATCAGGTTTTAAACCCTTTCACTGCCTGATAACAGGGGACAGCCTCTCCCCTGACTTTTACGATTATGGAAGTGAAGATCTTGAATGCCATCTTAAAACTGGTGGCAGAACTAAACATTTGAGCGACCGATGGTGATTTCAGTACTTTTTTTAAATGTTAGATGTGTCTAGCATCCTTCTGAGTTGTTTGCTCTGGCACTCACTGAAAGGGTTAAATCAAGGCATACGGTTCATCCTGTCAGTCTGAAGGTTCAAGCTGTCAGGGTGATGCAATGTAATAGACAGCTAATAGGCCTCACGGTGACCCTATCATTATCTCAATTGGGCAACACTTCCTGAATCCTCAAGAATTCTACGTTTCTGATTGTTCTGGTCACGAAGTTGATATCTCCTGAACCTTTTGACCGACCCAACCAACCCGATTGGTATTTACAGAAGATTGCTCTACCTGGTCAGGCTTCTTACTAGCAAGATGAGGCTTTCTCCCTCGCTGAAGAAACGAAAAATTATCATTCACCACATAAAATTGAAGCATTTTCAATGCATCTCCCTTTTCAGGCCTCCTGATATGACTGCAAGAGTTTATGAAGTGGGGGTACTGAAAGTTTGGAGGTACCGCATATTAAAAACCTGTCTTAATACCTTTTCAAGTTTAAAACAAAAATTCTGTTATCAACCCATCAGGATGTGATTTTACACTGAAATTTCTTTTCAGAAAAAAAAATTCAACGATTAGGCCTAGGAGTAATTGTCCAACTCCAAGAGCCACATGCCAATCACATGACTGGTCAGGAAAATCAATTTTTTGGAAATTGACATTTCAACAAGTATCTTGGCATTCTGAAGCCTTTGTTGCCATGTAATGTACAACTGAGGTCAAGTAGTCATTGATACATAAAAATACCCAATATTTTTAATAGACTTTACTGTTAAATAAACATTCCTGTCTTTTTAACGGAGATTAGCTGAAACAAACATACTCGTCTTTTTAGTGGCGACTCTAATGACCCGTCCTGCAGATCAGGAGTCGATCCATTTTTCCTCTTCCTGGTAGCCATGGTGATGGTCTCTTCTCGTTACAGTAACAAACTTCTGAGTTCAATGGTCAAACACCTACAAAAAAGGAAAATGAAAGAATAGACAACAAGGTGAACTTTTCTGGGATCCTCCTCTTTTACTGGACCTAGACTGACCCCTGAGGTCCCAAGAAGTAGGTACGATCCATACTCACCAAAGTGGAAATGAAAGCTGTTTTCAAAATTTATAGAATGCTGAAATCACCATCACATCCTGGCATCACCACACCGAATGTACCACAGATGCTGGGATAACAGGTAATCAGTTATGCACAACAGATAAAGTATGTATGGTAGGTGCACATACTTCTGCAATCTACCTGGAACTCCCATTACCAAATCAAATACCGGTAATTTATCATTTTATCAGGAGGAGTTCAATACCTGGGTCAATATCACAGACCAACAAGTTAAATGTGTTTCAAAGTATGAAGTTCATATTTTATTATTAAGCAGTGGTCAAAGTACGTAGGCCCTAAATAGGTACTTTGAAAAGTACATGCTTTACTTTTGTCTGTCTAAGGTCCCTTCATTAAACACCAATTCATTATGTATGCACTGGCCAAGGTAAAGGCCTTTCAATATGACTGGCTGGCACCATGGCCATTGGTCATTTTTGTTGAATAGAATAGACTTATCCTTTGTATAGTTATTCCAGGAGGCTAGAACTCTACTGGCATGAATATGTGGAAGGGACCTTAGATAGACATGACAGACGAAAGTAAAGTATCTCTGTGAGCTGCGCTGGTGAGGGATCTAACGGATGGGCTCTTAGTCTTAGTAGGCCTAGTAAAGTCACACTGAAGGCCCAGGGCGAGGCTTTGGCTAGTATATTTCTTTATTTCCAGGATGCAAAAGCTAGCCCTTCTGTTCTGTTGAGTGTTGGGTTGCGTGTTTTGCTCCTGACCTAGCTTTCCGTCATCCATGTCATACGTGGAGACGTAGTGGGTCGGCCCTAGGTCTGACTAGCTGGCTATAGTATTCTAACACTCCTTTACTCTTAAGTCGTCTTGAGCCTTCTGTCAAACGATGTATTACAGTTGGGTGTTACTCTGCAGGCCTAGCCTAGCCCTAGCATGCTAGGACTAAAACCCTACTTGCCTACAGACAAATCTCAAAAATTGACGTAAACGAGAAAGATCTGCACACTTCCGCCGAAATCGCAAAGACAACCCCGGTCTGAATCTGAATGACGTGACGCAGAGGACCCGACTTCGACGACGTTGCATCAGAGTCGACCATCATATCATTGCTGAATCATCATCATGGATTGCATCAGTCAACGTCAGCTGGTTTCAGGTCGAGGTGGTGTTCGTGATTTCGGCGGAAGTGCGCAGATCTGGGAGTTTGTCTATACTTTGTAGGCCTACCGCGGTAGTTTAATTAAGTTAGTGCAACCCTCTACACTACAGGCCGAGCAAGGCCTAGCTATCACACTCACAGCTAGCAGCACACACCGGACCTGCACACACAGACACAGAGAGACTGCAAAATCTGCATGCATGATTAGGCCTATGAAATCACCAGAAATGCAGGCTCAGCCTAGGCCTACCTTCTTGTTGTTTGGATTGAAATGCTCAAAATAACGAGATCGCGGATTCTATCAGTCGGCTATGTCATTTAGAGCCTGGATATACATAGCATGTGAGCATGTGACACGATCGTTAATTATGTTTTATTTCACACATCTGCACATGTTTCTGTTCAAAGTCCACAGCTGTCCATCATGTCCATGTCAGCTGGATTGTGTTGGCACTGCTTGTGAAATACGTCATCACTTTTTGGGTGTTTTACTTCATGAATTTAGGATATCACTAATTTTCATGATTTCTCATTCTGATATGCAGATTAGATGAATCCAGCAGTTCATTCACAGATATGCGAAAATAGCCAATTCGTACTTAATTTATACATGTGAGTAGAATCCATATCACCAATAAAATATATGTTGTTGTAGTGTATGATTTGTCATTTGCTAATCTCCTCCGTCTGCTGGCATGGCGATGACATCGAGAACTAACCAATATTATTAGGGAATCTCACTTTGGACCGTAGCGCCGCGGGAGTGGAGCGGCAAAGAATGGAACCAGTCTAGGGAATCCCTTCATCCCCTGGTGGCGGTATTTGAAACCAGGGGAATCCCACGAAAAGTTTCCCGCCAAATTTGATTCCATATTCCAACATGGCGCCACCCATGACAAACGAAATTGGCGATGTTGATGGTGAATAACTTCTATTTTCCGAAATAGTTCGTCCTCGAAAATATTTCTCTAGACACCTGCTTGTTAGCACTATCCCTGCCTAGCGTATTTTGTGAAGGCACATTAAAATATGCTTGGGAAACAACCGAAAATTGAATGACCAGTGATGACGTATTTGATGGGCCTAGGCCTACATCATGTACATGTACATGCATGCACATGCTGCACGCCGGCTCCCATTCCCACGCATGATGTCCGAGGCCACAGGCCTAGGCCTACATGTTGATTGTGGTGATTAGGCCTAGGCTAGTGCATGTAGTGTCGTGCATGTATGTAGGCAGGCTGTACATGTAAAAAAAAACATGCGATGCTGCATCGTCAGGGCGATCTCAAGTTGCAGCTAAAGAAAGATGTTAGGTGGCGCTGCAGTTTGCAAAAAGTCCTTCTCTATGTTATCTCCTGTTTGTCACTATTGTCACTACTTTCCTATGTTTGGAACTTGCCTCAGGGCTTTATATCATTTTCTATCTCCCACCTGTATTAACTGTTTCACTCTTGTACCATGAAAATGGTCTGAGTTTCAAGTAGGCCTAGGCCTAATCATTCATTATTTATTTCATTCATCCATGTGTAAGTTTTGTTCTTGTTATCTCTGTTTTCACTAGTTCTTTTCTGATGCAAATCCTGTTTCCGGCTATATGCCTTTAATAGGGCTTTGTACATTTTCTATCTGCCATTTAGATTACTAACTGTTTCACTCTTGTACCATGTAAATGGTCTGAGTCTAAATAAATCATTCATTCATTCATTCATTCATTCATTCAATGAAATTTTCCTGGTTTAGGACTTCACTGCCTCCAGTTTCAGACTCTGATTCATTTCAGATGCAGCCAATTCACTCGCCAGGAATCGCTCGAAGCGAGCCAGGACTGACAAGTCTGGTAGACTTGCGGCTTTGGCAAAGTTTAAACAAGCGAAAGCTACAGGGAGTAAATGGCAAGTGGAGGTATGGTATATTATCACAAATAACGGCCCTTCAAATTACCATCATTATTTGGATTCCCAGTTCGATGTTATTATTCTGACCTTTCACCAGATACTGATACCGTTGCAGAGGTCAGCTGAGGGCAAGACCCATGGTCCTATTGTTTGTTTTTGACTCACTTCAGAGAGCCAATACAATCAAAATCAGCCCATCCATCCATATCAACAAAACCAGTATGTTAATCTTATTGGGTGGGTGATTGCCTGTTGTTCACTGACTCATCACTGTGAAGGTTTGTCTGTTGTTTTCATCTGGTAGGTAGAAGAAAAAAGTGTGTATGAAGAAGTCGATGAATCTGAATATTCTAAGATTGTCCAGGAGCGACTGGAAGATGACTGGATTGAAGATGATGGTAAGGTCTCTCATCAGGGGGCCTGGTACAGAAGTCTCCTACATTAAATAGTCCTACTGCTAAAGAGTTAAGAAGGGCGCTGCACCTTGCCTGGACTAATTCGCACACTTGATGAGCTCTCATAATCACGTGGTGTCCATTGTCAGCATCCATTAGCAGGGCAGGTTTCGTAACTGCTGGAGCTATTCNCCCCCCCCCCCCCCAGGACAGATGTCTTTAGACACCAAGTTTCAATCTGATCTGATTATTGGCTTGGGCACCGGGTCACCAAAACTGAAAACAAAAGAAGTGCAATAACTCCTGAATTAATGGTCGATTTTTTGAATCCTTCAGATGGATCGGGTTATGTTGAAGATGGACGAGAAATCTTTGACGAAGACGCTGCAGTCAGCGCAAAGGAAAAGGGTAAGGCACCAGCTAAGGAGAAGAAGAAGAGGAATGCAAATATACAGAATCCGGAGACACGAAACATCAAGAGTATGTTCATGGCAGCTGCAGCAGTGCCAACCAAAAAGAAAAAAGTTGAGGTATGTGACTTTACAGGCCTTTAGATTCCCCTGAAGTCCAGACACCGTCTATTTTTTTACCTTATTTTGGGGACATTTCGTTGCGTATTCATCTCCATCTCGAAGCATCAGTCACCACGGAGACTGGGTTTTGTAGTTATGAGAGTCATAGAAATAAAGAAAATCCCGTCCTTCATATTTGAAAACTGCAGGAGATCTATTTATTACACTCCCCAAAAGTGCTAGGAGAGCTATATAGCTCTCGGGAAAAACTTTAAGGACAAAGCTTTGTTTCTTCATGGAGTTTTTGTTTTCTGGAGGGGCTGAATTTGGGGACACTGATTTTGGGGACATTCATTAGTGGGAATTTGGGCGACACCGTATAACGGCGTTGTTTTGGGGGAATCTAAAGGCCTGCTTTACATTGCTGAAGGTTTCAATCTGAGCTGTCAGAGAGGCAGCGTGAAAACATTGGTGCCTGTCACTGTTGAGGTGCTAGGTTCAATACCGAGTTTGCCCATTCTTCATCTTATAGGGAGAGTGACTCTTTTTGACAGCGCATCTGTTCTTATTTGCCCGATATTAACTATACAGCTATGCTGTATCTGGCACTCAGCTTGCATCTCAATATCTCAAAAAGAATTTATGAAAAAATTCTTTAAATCTGGCTAGTGAGTTGTACAGCATACTCCTCAGCCCACATGCTTTATGTTCTTTGCTTCAACCGCATTCTTTTTCTTTTAGGCACAGGTTTCATTAGCAAATGACGATATTTTTGGTGATATCATGAATGAACTCAAGGGTGATTCACAGACAATCGCCCCTGCTCCAATTTCTCTGAAAAAACCTCGAAAGTAAGTATGTTTCTCATTCTGAATTCTAGTGTTCCTTTTCTTTGTGTAGATAGAACATTCATTTGATAGGGGGCGCCTCTCCTTGGCTGCAGACGTTTTCTCCTGACACTCTGGTTTCCTCCTGCACTACATTAATCCCACCTCACCTCTGACCTCTTTCTTTTTGCTTCAGACCCATTGACAATCCATTCCTGAAGCCAGTATTCTCACGACCGTCGCCGCGTAATCTTCCAAAGCCGTCGCCAGTGTACCGCCAGGATACACCGCGCCCCATCACACCCCAGACAATCAAAAAGAAGCCAACCCTCGATAATCTCGAGCAACCATCCTTCGATGATGTCGATGCAGCAAATATTGAAGAGTGTGAGACTCCGCCTGTGGCAACGGAAGAAAGCAATAACAACAAGGACATCATTCATGTCATTGGTATGACTATTTTTGAACTACATTTATACTCTATTCCAGAGAAACAGGAACTGGCTTTTTATCTCCCAACCAATTTCTACACGGTTTTCACAAAGTTTCATCCGAATCGTGCTCTTTAACAAGGGCTCACATATCCTTCATTGCTTGATTTCTTGTAGAAGAGGAAGCCAGCATGGACGTTGGCGACATCGACTTTGATGACGATGAAGGCATGGGAATGGAAGAGAAGGTCAAGGTCAAGGCAGCGGATGAGGAAGCTAAAACAGAGCCAAAAATAGAAAGGTATAAAAACCAAACACCGCCTCGGCAGCAGAGCAGATTCTGTAATCTTCTACGTATGTCCACCTCTCGTAATATGTATCAGCTCCCCAGGCCACCTCAGCCAGCTGCCTGTAGAGAGCTGAATGTCAGGTCAGTTATTTATTTTCTAGCTTACCAGAAATATCCACAAAGTTTGAAACCTTCAAGGGGTCAAGTTCTGAAGTGATGGAGCCAACGCCAAACATTGAAGTCGATCCGAGTAAACTGCCACTAAGAACTGCTGACGATGGCGAGAAATACATGCGTTTCTATTGGCTGGATGCATTTGAGGACCCGTACCATAAACCAGGGACGGTTTATCTATTCGGAAAGATTTTCATCGAGTCTGCAAATGCCCATGTTTCCTGCTGTGTGACGGTGAAAAATATCGAAAGAAAGATTTATCTTCTGCCGCGCGAATATGTAAGTGGCGTCCTCTTTTGTTGTATTTAACAATTACATCAATTCTTGTGAAGATATTCTTTTCAAATAAATCACAATTACATTTTCCTTCATTTCAGAAAATGAACACAAAGTCAGGCAACCCGACCAGTGAACCTGTTCGTCTGATGGATGTTTACAATGAATTCAACACTAAAATTGCCGAAAAAAACAGAATCAACACTTTTCGTTCTCGGGTAGGTGTCAAACACTGATTTGCCAATTTCAAAATTATAAATCTCGAGAGGCATAAGTGTCATTTCTAAACACCTTGATCAGTTAAGGTCCACAGGGTCACCTACATAATGGACTCATGGACCAAACACCTAGAGGAAATGCTTGATGGTGTGGTTGGTAGCTGTGATAAGATTAGACCATCAAACTGACAAGTCTCTATAGCTTTGTCCTGATGTCATGCTATGTGATGTCGACAGTGTCTTCGGTGTGACGTCACATCCATTTCTACACCAAACATGACATGTCATAACAAACTATGATTAATTTGTTTCCAACACTTAGAAAGCGGAAAAGGATTACGCATTTGAGAAGGCCGACATCCCAGCCAAGTCCGATTACCTCGAGATCAGGTACTCGGCCGACTGTCCTCAACTACCATCTGACATCTCCGGAGAGACGTTCAGTCACGCTTTTGGAACAAACACGTCGTGTTTGGAACTTCTTCTTTTGGAGCGAAAGATGAAAGGGCCGTCGTGGATCGAAATAAAATCACCCAGTAAGTGGAGTCAATTTGTTGTTTTAGCTGGCCCCAGCCATCTTTGTTTCTCTGAGATTTCCTGGAAACTTGCGCATGCATACATATATCTGGTTAACAAATCTTCAGATCAGTTGCCCTGTCTCTTCAATTTCTGGAATATATCAACCGTCTTTTTCATTACAGAGGTTCCGTCTGTGCCGTGCAGTTGGTGTCAAATCGAAGTCGTCGTCGACCAGCCAGACCACTTGACTGTTGTCAAGGAAACGCTGCCTTCACCACCATTGACTGTGATTGCTCTCAACATGAAAACCCTGCCGAATCCCAAAACCCATGAGAATGAGATCGTGGCTGTATCATTCTTGGTGCATCACAGTTTCTACATGGATAAACCAGCACCCAAAGTTCAGTACCAGGAACACTTCTGTGGTGAGTTGTAGTAATGGATCTAAAAATTGGCTGAGTTCGGAAGATAGCGGTAATATAAAAGTTTGTTCTTCCCCCGTCAACCCTCAGCTCGTGGTTTGGTAGTCCATATATCTGTTTTAATCTCGGTGACGGCAGTATTCTATCATTTGCAGCGATTAACAAGCCATCCGATGTCATCTTCCCATTCGATTTCCGGGACCATGTTCGCCGAGTCAGCAAAAAGATGAAAATTGAAATGATGGGGTCAGAACGCCATCTGCTGGGCTTCGTATTAGCTAAGATACACAAGATTGACCCAGATTTAATCGTTGGACACGACGTGTTCAGTTTCGACCTGGATGTCATACTTCATCGGATAAGCTCCCAGAAAGTTCCACATTGGTCAAAGATAGGACGACTAAAACGATCACAGATGCCAAAAACAGTAAGTCAACCGTCTTGAATCTGGTTTCAAGAAAAAGAAACGTAAACATTCTATGACGGGAATTGGGTAAAAACTATCATCTCATTTCAGTCGGCTGGTAAAGGTGGACGTGGTGCAACAAACTTCAATGCAAAGAGCGCCACCTGTGGACGCCTGGTCTGCGATATCAAGATCTCGGCGAAGGAGCTAATACGTTGCCGTGCGTATGATCTGACCGAACTGGTCAGTCATATCTTTCACAAGAATAGGGCTTGTATTGAAGGGCCAGAAGTTAGAGATTGTTATGGGTATGTACCAGAAGGAAGATCTACGCCTGTATCTACTAACCTACTAACTAGTTGTGGTTAACACATCTTCTCAGCAAGCAGCAGGTCCCGGGATCAAATTCAGCATGGCCATATAATGATTAATCATCTCTGGCTCTACACATCCATTGCATGGGACAGTAAGTGGTGCCTTGTTAGTACCTTTGCAAGAGCAAATCAAAGACCCCATCCAAGTGAGGAACATGAGTAGCTTTAGATGGCCTCTTCTGTTTACCAGGGCAAACAATGCTTGAACAAGTGCAGTAGCCACAACATGCAAACAGAATCAGGTTGATGAACCTCTGTGTTTTTCTCTTCCCCAGTTCAAGTCATGAGCTACTCCAGCTGATAGAATACAGTTTGGTGGACGCCGAGTACACCTTGAAGATCATGTATGAGCTGAACGTGCTGCCGTTATCGTTGCAAATTACAAACATTTGTGGAAATGTAATGGTAAGGATTGAGTACCTTCGTTTTCAAAATGAGAAAGCTTTGGATGTTTACATCATAAGCAATTGTTTGAGCTTCACCAGCTGGTACAGATGCATTCTTGTTTGTTAGCGTATGGCGATCTTCTGTTTTAGTCTCGTACACTGATGGGCGGGCGGTCCGAACGTAATGAATACCTCCTACTGCATGCATTCACTGAGAGGAATTTCATCTGCCCAGACAAGGAGTACAAGAAAGCTGCAGTTGTGGTAAGTTGAGTGAAAGAATTTGAAGAAACTTACTTCAGATGTTTGATACGAACAAATTTTCTTCAAATATTTTCCAATTTAGTGCCATAGGATGTGGGAAAACTGACAGGATGCCGTCTGCTGGACTGTGGAGGCAGATCAGTGAACAGAGAGGTGTCCTCCTGGCAGAAGTGTCTGCTAAGAAAGTTCCACTCTAAATGAAAATTTATTTCATACAGAATGAGGATGACGACGATGGAATGAACCAGGGTGGGTCTAAAAAGAAATCCCAAGGGCGGCGAAAACCGGCGTATGCTGGCGGCCTGGTGTTGGAGCCGAAGAAAGGCTTCTATGACAAGTTCATCCTACTGCTCGACTTCAACAGTCTGTACCCGTCGATTATTCAAGAATACAACATCTGCTTCACGACGGTGAACAGGAATCCGACAGACGTGAAACAGGAGGAGGTAAAAAGTGAAATTTTTCTCACAATGTTTACACTTGTAACCAATTCAGTGCCTGGAAAATGGAACAGTTTTCAGTCCTGGTGCAACATAATGACGGGGGACAGACCTCTCAAAAAAAGTGTTTGCAGATTTTGTTTTCCACCATTTTAGGACGGAGAAGAAATGCATCTAGAACTCCCCGACCCGGGTCTTGAGCCTGGCGTCCTGCCGACCGAGATCCGTAAACTTGTGCAGAGCAGACGGCAAGTCAAGCAACTGATGAAGGCACCTGACTTGTCACATGAACTGTTGATGCAGGTAGGAGTGGGGGCAGTCTCAAAGAAACCAGAATGGATTGGGAAGCTTTTAGGAATGAATACATCTCTTGTCTGTTAGGAAGTGAAATATGCAGGCCTAGCTTCTAGAAACAGATGTAGCACTTGTCTGTTAGGAAGTGAAATATGTAGGCCTAGCTTCTAGAAACAGACGTAGGTCTTGTCTGTTAGGAAGTGAAATATACAGGCCTAGCTTCTAGAAACAGACGTAACTCTTGTCTGTTAGGAAGTGAAATATGCAGGCCTAGCTTCTAGAAACAGATGTAGCTCTTGTCTTTTAGGAAGTGAAATATCCAGATCAACCCTATAGGAACGAATGTATTTTTGCCTTTTAGGAAGTGAAATATACAGGTCTAGCTTCTTGGAACTAGTACAGCTCTTCTCTGTCAGGAAGTGTGGAGTTTTCACATCAACATTGTTTCTCTTTCAGTATGATATTCGACAGAAAGCTCTCAAGTTAACTGCCAACAGTATGTACGGCTGCCTGGGGTTCACGTATTCCAGGTTTTATGCTAAGCCACTCGCTGCCCTAGTTACTGGAAGAGGAAGGGAGGTAAATAATGCACTTTGAGTGAATTGTCAGGTTTAAAGTGGGGTGGCGTAGTGGTAAGAGTGTCGGGCTCATGACCAAGAGGCCATCGNAAAAGAAGAAATACGCTGCGTTGAATGTGACAAAGACAGCTGATGGGAAATATGTCACCACCCAGGAACTGAAGGGGTTGGATATCGTCAGACGTGATTGGTGTGAGCTGGCCAAAGAGGCTGGGAAGTAAGTAACTTTTAACCCCAGCCCCCAGACTTGGGGGGGGGGTATTGTTGGAGCCGTGGTGGTCTTGTGGCTCGGGTCTCAAACTTCTGGTCATGTGTTCTCAAGGTTCGAACTCCAATGTCGGCCTGTGTGAGACTCTTGGCAGGTTCCTTTGCGTACCTTGCCTCACTCCAAGAAAGTGCTCAAATGGGTGCCAATCAGGAATGATCCGGGTTGGGCACTGAATAAGCTGCCTCTTGCTGTAGAATAATTGGCGCATCCTTTCTTTTTCCAGTTTCGTGATAAGACAGATCTTATCGGGCGAGAATCGAGATCTGATTGTGGAAAACATTCATTCGAAGCTGATCGAAGTGGGCGAGAGTGTTGCAGAGGGGAAGATTCCTGTCTCACTCTACCATATCACTAAGGTAAATAATGTTGTCTGCAGCTAATAATAACAAATTTGGCACTTGGCTGTCATTCCAATATTTTGCTTATCAAATAACGTTCCATGCAACCAGTGTCCCTGTCCATTTTCCCCAAATTACAAATATCTCCTCACCTTCACAGTCACTGACGAAAAACCCAGAGGACTATCCCGACAAGAAAAGCTTGCCTCATGTCCAGGTGGCGCTGCGACTGAACTCCAAGGGCGGCAGACGTCTAAAGGCCGGGGATGTTGTCTACTACGTCATCTGTGATGACGGGTCAAACCTCGCTGCTAGCCAGCGGGCGTATCATCCCGACGAACTGGAAAAGAGTGATACACTGAAGATCGACACGAAGTATTACCTCTCACAGCAAGTGCACCCTGTGATTGCACGACTGTGCGACCCTATAGAGGGCACTGATGCTGCTCATTTAGCTGAATGTCTAGGTAAGAACTTGTACTAGTGACACCTGCAGCGCATTGGAGAGCCTTTCGATTCCTTCTCATAGCTGGAAGTTGTCTATCAATTTGAAGAGCTTACATGCGTCTTTTTCTGTCTTCCCAGGTCTTGATCCAAGCGCCTACAAACACCGTGTAGGGCAGAATGAGAACAACGAAGATGACGCAATGCTCGGCGCTGTTCATCTGACAGATGAAGAAAAATACAAAGATTGCGATCGATTCAAGTTTAATTGTCGAGAATGCCAGCGAGAGATCATCCTGGACGGTGCATTTGTGGGGGCTGTGAGTACATATAGTTTAATGCTGATGTGAGATTCTTGTTAACCTCTCTTGTTGCATACCTCGACTGTTAAACCAGTTATAATTATAAACTTATTAAACCTGTTCTCCACTTTTGCCCGCAGGGTACAGCTCTGTCGCCATCATTGCATGAATGCCCCAATCCAGCATGTAAGAAGATACTGGCTGAGCAGCACTGTGCAATCAGTAACAAGTTGACACTTGTCATGAGGGCATATATCAAAAAATATTATCAGGTAAGACTCAACTTGAATACATCCTACTGTCTAATCTACATGCAGGTCCACAGTTATCAATAATTCTTCAAATTTCGGCCCACAAAACCTTATACATGGAAACAGGAATAATCTTTTCTTTATTCTAGGGATGGATGGTATGCGAGGACTCGACCTGCGGAAGTCGGACATGCAAGGTGCCCTTAGAGGCACAACGAGGGACACCGATATGCCAAGTCTGTCGTCGGGGGACGTTGCATCTGGAATACTCCGATTCTCAACTCTACTATCAGCTGAGTTTTTTCCAGTTCATATTCGATATTGAGAGAGGGGTGGCGAACCTACCTGATGCTGAAAGAGGTACGTACGATTAAGCGAACCCTTTCTTTTCCATATTGAAATCAGGCCCTGCTTGATTTTATTGTTGGCAGGTTCGATTCTACAACTTTTATTACTTTTCTTCAGCGTCTGCCCGCATGATGATGCAGCCATACCAAGAACATTACAAAATTCTCAAGAACCTTGTCGACAGAATTGTCATCCAGAATGCCTACTCAGAGGTCAACCTCAGCAAACTGTTCGCAAACCTCATCCCCTTGAAACAGAGCTAGTGATCAATGGGGGTCAAATATTGAGGTCACCAACAGGGATCCATCTCACTCAGTGCCACCTATTGTTGTGCCTTGCATTTTGCTGCCAGCGTGCCACTGGTCAGTGCTGTATCTGTAACTATATTTAGCCCCAAACTACTGGGGACTGGTGTATGTCCAAAGAAGTATTAGGCCTATGAAGTTGGTTGACAAGTGGGGAAATAGGACAACCACAAGATACATGTACCGTATCGATTTTCTTTGGCGTTGCCAACCACTTCAGGTTTTGCCTAAGTGTATCTCATTATTCATAGATGGCAGTAGTGTCATTGATAATTTGTATAATCTAGTATTTGAAAAGAAAGATTGAAGATGGTGAACTGTAATTGACCCGGGAGAATCTGCTTTTCTTGACACAGTGGTTGAGCATCAGACAAGAGATTCAGAGGTCACAGGTTCGATTCCTGGCCAAGTTTGCACTTTCCACTCTCAACTGATCTGAAAGGATCAAGTGATGCGTTGAATGAGCTGCTCCTCGAGTTCCAAAGAAGGGATTCTGGAGGGACTGGGTAATGATGTGAAGCACTTCCTCTGTCTAATGGTGTTAAAAGCCCTTCCAACCACTACTGTAGGCCTATTTCAAGTTACAAATAATGTGAATGAAATGACTTTTTATCTATGAAATATATCAAATAAAATTGCATTTATGTCAGTTTGTCTTCAGTGATAGTCATCTTGTCGTTACAATTGTCATTGTTGGGGTAACATTGTATCCTCCAGTCATTTTGTCCTGCCACACCAGGTCCAGGGTCACACCTGCTTCGATTCAGAGACCCTGTACAATGTTGATAGCAGTCAGACTGTCAATCACATCTACTAGCATCATAAACAAGTCAGTCACACTGTCAGTCACATCTACTAGCATCATAAACAAGTCACTCACACTGTCAGTCACATCTATTTGCATCATACATTGTAAACAAGGCTCTGTTGCAGCTTAGATCATAAACAAGGCTCTGTCATGTCTGTTGCAGCATAGATGTGGCCAAAATACATCTACTCAAGAGGCCTTTTTGCAACTCTGAATATGGCCATTGCGTCAGCTTGCATTGTTTCCGAAAGGCCCTGTGCGACACTGAATGTGACCATTCGTTCCCTGGATACATGTTCTTGTCTTATTTATTTTGGTAGGTTGTCGTCACCGTGTGAATAAATGCATTAGGGAGGTTTCGAAATCAAACGATAAACGTAAACGTTAACGACAACTTTATTTTTATAACGTTGTCGTAAAAGTTTGGTTTATCGTTTGATTTCGAAACCTCCCCAATATCAAGGCAATACCAAAAAATCTCCGCGAAATTTCCCCCGACATTCGACTGACGAAGATCGTCGAACAGGAATCGTTCATCAACTGAATCGCCGTCGTCTGCTGCTGACGGTAGTAACTTTGAATTCATCATAAGTTCACCTGCCTCGACTTTAATGACAATTTAATCAAATTTACCCCAAGAACCCGGAATAAAAAGAGATTTATGACCCCATTTTTAATTGTGATTGTAGAAATAGAAATAGGGCTTTTTTCCGTGGTGGTTGAGATTAGAGTTGGATGTTTTTTTTCTTGTCTTGGTCGTCTTTTTATCACAAAAGATCCTCTATAGAGTGGTGACTCCTGCTCAGGACCCCCTGGCCATAATCAAATTGTTTGCGGCAATTGCCGTGAGGATCAGTCCTGAGGGAACTTCAGAAGTTTTTGCAGCTCAAAACATAGAAAACTCGCAGTGGTTGAGCCTCGGACTTGAAATGACAGAGATCTCACGGGTCCGACTCCCAGCCGAATGGCCATTTTGTCTTCTTAACTGGTCTTAAAGGAGCAAGTGAGGGCAGACTGAGTTGCTCCTTGAGTTCCCATAAAAGTTTTTTGGAGAAACTATGGTAATAATTGAAGCGCTTTGAGGTCCTGTAGTGGAAAGCGCTGATGAAACCGCCTGGAGTCCACCTCCGAGCCAGTTTGTCGTTTGGACGGAGGTCGCGATGGTGTCACTTCCGTTCATCTGCGCACGTCATCGAGGACGGCCCAGTCATGTGACAGGGCGTTCCGACCCCATCGCATTATGTCACACCTGTTTCCTCATCCATCACTTGCTCAGACCACCCCCGACCAGCCGTAAAGGATAACGATGTTAAGTTGATTTATTTCATCGCTGCTGACCCGTTGAATCGACACCTTTAATTTCCGATTGGGATGACAGCAGTAACCTCGTTACCAGGGTCTTCCTCATCCGTCAGCTTCGGTCCTCTCCTCCGTCGGAGACCCTGGAAACATCGCGACAATCTCGCGAATTTCAACAGTCTTAAAATTTGTTGCCACCTGGCACCGACCAATCAGGTTGAAGGAGTTGATTTCTGTATCCAAGGCTTAAAAAAGTTCTCCTAATCGCAGAAGTTAAGCCCTGGCGACGAGGTTGGGGCAAGCAGACGACGTCGTGTGCGATCTCCAACCTCGTCTCCGGGGAATTACACCTTTTATCGATAGCTTTAACCAATGATTATATTAATAAAAAGGTAGTACACGTATTAACCTTTTTGGTATTAAACCCATTGCTCATGTGGCATACCCGTAAATCAAATGAAAAATACGAATATATCCCCAAATGAATCTATTTCTCGAATTTTTCTTGCACCAAATCTCGAACCAAAAGAACAAAATTTTTCACCGATTTCTTTACGAAGCGAACCATTAATTCACCTCAAAACAAATGACTTTTTTTCTCTTTTCTCAAGCTATAAAATAAACCACCGCAAGTAATCCATAATTACCCGTGCGTTCCTCTATCGTGTTCAAGTGTCATTGTCATAGAAATACTAATTAAAATCTACCCCAAGGTTTTATATTTTGATATTGCTAATTGTATGTCAGCTGATTTAGTTAACGCGATCCACCTTTATTAGAGAATGAGTGAAATAATGGCTGCTGTGCCAAGATATGGGACATACCCCCAGGTTTAAATGTTGGTTTGCAAATACTCAAAAGTCGGATTCGGGGGGGGGTCAAGGGGGAGGGGCACCCTCGGCGTTCGCCCGTTGTTCGATATAAAATCTATTAAATTGACCTTACGATTCGGAGACTGGCCATATTTAGAATTGATCATTCATGAACCTGCGGGGTGCAAACGTAGCCTTAAACAGCGCCCAACCGCCCCTCCATCAAAACACCGACGTTGATGATATCACAAGTCACGCCACACGTAACAAACTTTTACTAAACAAAAGAATACGCAAATAAAAAGATAAATTTCTTTTAAGTTTAATTAATACTTAGAGATGACAAGATAAGATTTGAGACAGATGCATGGACCAAACTCATCAATTCAAAGAGAGCAGACGATGGCTGTAATCTCGCGCACGCGTGATTAATGTCCCGTGGAATTTCTGATGATCTTTAGTTGCGTTTGCGTTCGACTGTTATTACGGATTTCGTCCCAAAAGGAACTGTTCCATCCAAAATTAGACGAAAATGCGTTGCATTTATTGCACACGATGCATTGTACATCCGATCCAGGTTGACTTGAATCGAATTTCTGGGTGGAGAAAGAGGCGTTTTCGCCATTGTTGCCAAGAAGCTGGTCGCGTGCCAGTGAGATATCACGAGATTTCTTATGCGTTTTCTTGTAATTGATCTTATCCAGCAGATGTGGTGAGATGATTTAATTCTGATTTCTAATTTCGGCGCCCGCGGCGGAATATCATGAAATGAACCTAGGTCGTTATAGTTAACGACCCTTGGTGTCGTGATTGGGGCTGGTTAAGACGACTTAAGTGTTTACTTTTGATATCATTTCGACGGAGTCATTTGAAGTGATTCAACTGTTGATTGTTTTCTCTGAATAATACATGTATTTTAAAAATGGTTTTTGATGTGGGGAAAGTAAACTTTGAAAAACCATTCCGCATTTCAGATAATGTGTTGGTGGGATTCTAGGGGGCGCTCGTCAGCCGACGTACCTAGAAAGGCCGCTGTAACGTTTTTCAGTGTTCCCCATCTGTGAGTGTTCCCTTCCTATTGTCTTATGGAAAAACCTGCGACTTGACAATATGGCACACGTGACACACAGAGATCTGTAGATCTGGAACGCGTTTTTGACTTGCTATTGATAAAGTCACCCCAATGGAGTTGTGTCCACCCCAGCGAGCCATAGTCTAGAAATTTCTCATCCCTCTTCTTTAAGAACTTACTGGTGCAGGTTTTTCGCTAACGCCAGAGCCAGGTCAACCGGAAATGACCTCATCAGCTGACCTTGCCGAATCAGCTTCCCAACTCCTCCCCGAGTCATCTCCGTGATCTTTGCCATTACAAGACGTCATCATCGGGCGGAAATGAGATATATTACCAACACCCAGCACACTGTGGAGGATATTGCATTAATTCTGAATAAATATTTTATAAGTCGTAAGGTGTTTGTTCGGCGGGGAGAAATTAATTCCTGACTTGCCCCGGATGTCTCTCATCACAAGATGGCCGCGCAGATGTTCAGAAATCGAGTTACTGTATCTTGGTCGTTTTCCTGTGCTGGCCACGTGGCTGGCAGGCGCCGTGTCTTCGTCCAGTGCTAATAGGGAGGTTCAGATTCATTCGGGAACGAAAAAGAGAACGATTTTATGCCGTGCTCTGAAAAAAACTTCAGTTGGCAAAAATTACGTCTTCATTCGTCCAATGGCGTTCCTCAGAGAGCTTGTTGTGTTTCCGATCTCACCGATAGGACGAATTGAGATCGGTAGCGCCTGTCGTCCATGATCACGTGATCGGCCGAAAGCAGCCGATGAAAACGGTGATTGGTCGCCCTCATTCAACAAGATAGCAATCAATGATTTTTCAACCAATCTTAGCGTTTTCATCGGTTGCTTTTCGGCTGATCTCGTGATTAGAGACGACAGATGATTATAGACTCTACAGTGTACTTGGCAGTGAGACAAATCTTTTTATAAATGCACTTGATTTATTTTTACATCCCAATCAATTCAATGAAGATGAACATTCGAAACTGATGACAATACAACATATTTGGCACACCATCTTGGCACAGAAATAAACATCAACACAAAACACTATAGAACGCTCATAAGGCGAAAAGTGGTCGAGTGGCTCGTTGCGAATGCAGCTGCATGCGCAGTTCGCCTGAGATTTTTGAACATGACAGTAGTCGGTATGAGGTATCACTTCGCATCTCATTTGAAAGTATTACCACATGAACTCTGAGATCTTAATACACGATTCCTTTCNCCAGTGCTAATAGGGAGGTTCAGATTCATTCGGGAACGAAAAAGAAAACGATTTTATGCCGTGCTCTGAAAAAAACTTCAGTTGGCAAAAATTACGTCTTCATTCGTCCAATGGCGTTCCTCAGAGACTAGCTTGTTGTGTTTCCGATCTCACCGATAGGACGAATTGAGATCGGTAGCGCCTGTCGTCCATGATCACGTGATCGGCCGAAAGCAGCCGATGAAAACGGTGATTGGTCGCCCTCATTCAACAAGATAGCAATCAATGATTTTTCAACCAATCTTAGCGTTTTCATCGGTTTCTTTTCGGCTGATCTCGTGATTAGAGACGACAGATGATTATAGACTCTACAGTGTACTTGGCAGTGAGACAAATCTTTTTATAAATGCACTTGATTTATTTTTACATCCCAATCAATTCAATGAAGATGAACATTCGAAACTGATGACAATACAACATATTTGGCACACAATCTTGGCACAGAAATAAACATCAACACAAAACACTATAGAACGCTCATAAGGCGAAAAGTGCTCGAGTGGCTCGTTGCGAATGCGGCTGCATGCGCAGTTCGCCTGAGATTTTTGAACAGGACAGTAGTCAGTATGAGGTATCACTTCGCATCTCATTTGAAAGTATTACCACATGAACTCTGAGATCTTAATACACGATTCCTTTCACTTTTCTGATCAAGTCCAGTCTCATTTCGTGTTCCCGCGCTTTCAGTCTCAACGCCTGAATACTAGATGTCCGTCTTTCCCCACCCTCAGAAACTGGTGAATCTGGGGAATTATGCAAGTCTGGAGAATTTTCACGACTTTGATTATTATTTATGGCTGCAGAAGGCACATGAGGCGACTGAGAACCGCCAGCGGTGACGTCATCCTCACGTTTCCGAGACGTCACTGATGACGTCATGCTCGCTAACAGATGTTGGAATGTCCCGGGAGGTGGCGGTGCGAGCGGGCTGTACGCCGGCAGACGATATTCGTTTCCGGTCGAGTGATTGTTTACATTTGGAATGTTGGAGAAGAAAAATGGAAAGTATGTTGTTGGGAGGTTGTATCTGCTTTGATACGAGCGGAGGATAAGATCATTCATAGCTTGACGTTGTTGATGTTGTTCGAGGGCTTGTCGAGCTAGAGTGGCAGCCGCTGGCTGGTAATACGGATGCGCTTGCGGGTTCACTTTCTCTTTCTTCCGCCATTTTGCTCGTCTGTTTTGGAACCAGACCTGAAAAGATAAAATGAGATATAATAAGTCGATTGTTTACCATACATTTTCCGTCGGGTTTTGTGTGTCGTCCAATCAGGTACGATGATTTCTGCCTCGCCGTAGCTGTCATCGCGAATCGACCAATCGCAACTTTCCTTATGAGTCACGTGAGCCGCCGGGCTGTTGCCTGACCAAGTGAATTCAGAGTGCTACCGGCGGCGTAGCTGAAAAACAGTAAAACAGAAAAAATATATAACTACTACCTAAGTCGCTTCTTATTCTAAAAATTGCAACATACTTAGTTGAAGAGGTTTCCCAGGAATTTTTTTTTCTTCATTTTCAAATGACCCGAGGCAAATAGCAAAATTTCGAAAAGAATTCAAAGTATTTGCTCAAAACCATCGAATCGGTACAAGAGACAAGGTTTAGGGTAGGTAATAAGTAAATGATAATAGCCCTGTCTTCAAAAATATCATAATAATCCGGGAGGTTTTTCTAATTTTCAACATCCTTCTGTATAATCTTTATGGCAAATTCAATCTCGGTTCATTAATCTTACATTTGAGTTAAAATCCTTCAACGGAGTCCCTTATTTTTAAACCCTCCCCAGATCAGCCCTTCGAAATCCTTCAGTAAACACAAGATTTTTATTTCTAATTGACGGATAATCTTCCAACTTTTGATTCTTTTTGCATCGTCTGTTTAATCTTCTTGGGTCTTTGTCACTTATGCAAATGAGGCCGTCTGCGGGATGAGAAATACGTATGAAGTGTTATCAAGGCCTCGGGTCACGTGCCACTCTGATATTTGGTTGCTGATCAGGCTTAACTTCACGAGTTACTGGGCCTCTTGTCTTGATAATGAGGTTCCACATGCTGGTTTGTCAAATCACTGCCAAATGGCGCTGACTGCTTTCCAAAACTTCGAAGTGCTCTTTCTCACTACAGCATTGTAATATTTTCGCTACTTTCAGTGGTAAACCACCGGAGAGTGGGACTAAATTCAAGATGGCCTACACAGTTATTCCAGCCTACATGTGTACTTCTTTACGAAAAGAACTCCCCACCCAAATCGGTAAGTCAATTTGATCTGAGTAAATGCAAGGTGATTATTGTTTTGATCCCACATATACATGCTTTTCTTATATCTTACGTATATTGGCAAGCCCTGAGACCTTATTCACAAGTCCCTTGAAACTTTATAAGGGTACGTAATATCCTTTATCAAAAGGTTATGGTACGTGTAAATGGAAAATAGTTTACGCACTGTGTGAAGTTGGGCATGCACACGGTCCTCGGACCATTTTCCCTTCTCATCTGATACCGTCAGCAGTTTCGAGACGGTCATCAAAAGAGATTACCATCATCGCATGGCGACATCTCCGGAGGCATGCCTTAAGAAATGGACAATGACTTTTTAACGTGGTATATGACAATTTACGTCGTATTTAATCCATCAGGTGCAGGTTTCCGGACACTGATAAATTCTCCTGCCGCAGGTGTCTTGCTAATAGCCTGCTTTGTCAATGTGTTCCCCCTTCATTTGGTGGCATTTCTTTTGTACTAATAGCAACAATGGTCGTCTGCGATCGAATTGACCATACTCGTCCCACGTGTCCAAAAAGCCATTCCTGTACTCCATCACCACTGGTATTACTACACATGCTGCCTATGGGGACGGGATTTTGGCAATGATCCTGTTGACCGGAAGCCATCGGCGGCCATTTTGTCTTCTACTCGGACAGGCGCCGGATTTCCATTCTAACTCGACTCTTTGTTTTCCTGCCCTATTACTGCGAGTAATTTTTCATCTTGTAGTCAAGACAATGGAAAGAGACTCGGAGCACAATACAGGTACGCTTCCTATTGGCTTATATGTTCGAAATTCACCCACGGCATCTGCGGGACTGTAATCCATTTCCGGTCAAGTGTATTTACGCCACTTTTGGTCACCGTCAGTCACTAAGTAATGCTAATGTAACTTGCCTCAAGTTACAAGGTATCAATAGAGCAATATATCCTTAAGTAATGATAGAGTTTGAAATGAACTAGGCCTACCGGTTATTCAGCTACCAGTAACAAAGAAATGAATGAGCTTTCCGGTTTGGCCGGATTGTTCTTTCCGTGGTATAAACAGAATCACTTGCCATTGTTACGAACTTTTCACGTAAGTGGTCGACAGAGACGGCTGATCTTTTGAAATGTAATGTATTCCGGTAGAAATGTACAAAAAGTTTGCTTATATTGTTTGAAAAGTTTGTCTTCCGTCGCAGTTTTATTGGAGAAATAATTCCTCGGCAGGAAGAAAAAAAGAAGAAAAAACTCAAAATATATGTATGTATTCATAAAGTTTTAGTTCCATATTTTGTCAGATTATTTGCCTGAGGTGTCCAGTTTACCGCTAACTTGATGGTTTTGACGTTTTCTTATGGGCGACGCGATTATATCGACAAATATTATGAATTGAAGATATTGTAAGTCATGATCTTCCTGGTCCTTGTGATGCGATTTCGAGTCGTAGCTAAGAAAGATGTTGGGCGGCGCTGCAGTCGCAAAGATAATCTGGAGTGTCGTATATACTAGTAGACGTTACAAAATTACGACCACAGCGCCGCCCAACGTCTTTCTAAGTTCCGACTCGAGATCACATGCCGAAGTGAAGTGTGAAGTAGGCCTAGGCGGTGGAATGTTGTTATCGAGGTGTGATTGTCTCGGCTGCAAATGACAGAATTCGTTACTGACACGGAGATCGCTGAATTTTTAACCCGTTTGGAAATATTCTCGCTAACTGGTGAGCTTGCCACATGATCACGACCTTATAAACCGGCGCAGCCGCGGCTACTAATCTCCAAGACAACTCATCTCCCATTTCGCTGTTCACCCCACTCACATTAAGCAAAGCTGTATGAAACCATTTCGCAATTTATCTGACGGCACTTACGTTAAGTAAAGCATCATTCCCTTCATTCTCCTCAATTATATCGTGGGTTTATCCCTTTTCGAGCGCTTGTTTTTCCCTTTTCAAGGCATTGGGGGATTTGAGGTTTCCTATTTCTGCGAGTTTGGTTCAATTTGTGCCATATTAGGATCACCAATAAAGATGGCGGCTTAGGATCAGGAGGCCATTCTGAAGAAGGTATCAGAGATTTGCCAATAATGGCAGTTCGCGGCCGGAAGCCGATTGAATTACCATTGTACCTGACGGACGGACGGACGGACATCGAGGAAGCAAAACCCAAGCTCTGGTAATCACTGAATTACATATACGTGTATATCGCGAATGAGGTGGAAAACACCTTTGCTATGTGAAAACCTGTTTTTTTAGAATAATGCCAAAGGGTAGGCCAGGCGCCTATACACCCGAAACTCGGTCCTATACAATGGAGGCAGTTTCATTTCAATAGTTTTAACCAATAGTGACACCTATTGACATGATTGAGGCAGTGGGCTGGGGACCCCATTCAATATGCAGCCTTCTTCATGTCATGTCAGAGTCGCGCAAAAACATCAGCGCCTCTCACCGCTGAGGTTCGACCCCCGGTTCGGACTCGCTCCTCACGTGATAGAGAGGGCGGCACTAAAGGACCAAAAATGCCACTTTTTCTCAATCGTTCAGCCGGCGCCACCGCACCACTTTCCAACCCAGGGACCAACTACGTTGTCGGCGAATTGACCCGATTTACTACGTACTGTACATTTTGTAATGAATTTTTGTAGCTGCCGCTAGGTAGGTGGCTCCCTCTACGTCGGCAGTCAAATAACGTATTTGAGATCCTTTGACAGCGCAGGTTTCCTCCTGTTGGGCATTAAATTCACCCAAGTTGTCTATGTAGAGCAAAGTCGTATTTGGCGCTCAACACAGCAAACTCCACTGAGGAGATCTCCGTGCGGCGAATCAACCCACTTTGGCCCTTTGTTTTACCGCGATATTAAGACTGCCTTCGGGCTAGGGTTGCTAAATGACATTATAAAGGACAATAAAATGGTCGGAGTGCTATCCGTTATCGCGCGATAGAAATAATTGGTATTATTTTGAGCCGAGAGCAATGCAGGATCGGGCAATTGTCACTACATTGCGCTCAGAAAAGTTAAAAACATATGCGCTACGCTACAGGTGATATTACAGCGCGGAACAGACTCGGCAAAAACGAGAGTCGTAGTCGAGTCGGAGGGAATTTTACATTGTCAACAAGAACGCTAAACAATGTGCCCAGTTTATGTCTAGTTTTATTCACTTCCCGTCCAAGCCAATGTCCATCCTCCTAAAATATCCCTAGGGGTATTATAATTCAATAAAGTGCCATTACCCCTTTCTTTCTTCCAAACCCCCTGACTCACTTCATCCTTTACCTATTCATTTTAGTGAGTTATCGGTTTTTGCCGGAGGGTCCATATTGGCTGACGTGTAGGCCTATTAATAAGTCACAGAACTAATGCGTTCGACTATAAAGACTAGAGCCGACCTCACATTAGCCGAGGCATAATGTGATTGGTGACCACTGCTTGGCTTGGCTCAGAAAAAATCGGGTGGGGCCGTACGCCACAGGTTAGGACCGTCGATGTTTTGTTTTCCGAGGCGCCTGTTTTCTCCTGCTTTGGGTTGCTGTTACTCAGAGAAAAAGGAAGAGGTGACGGAACTGTGCTTTTTTTGCCGTAAAACTAGAAAAATTTCGATGGAAACCGCTTTGTCCCAGGAAGGTGCTAAAACTGGGTGAAAAACTGAGAAGTGTTTGGAAAGTATGTCCTTACCTGAACTCTAGCTTCTGTGAGGTCGATCCGCATAGCAAGTTCCTCCCTGCAATAAAAGGGAACCAAGTTTAAAATTGATTATCGGTACCGATATCATGTCGATCATGTCAAGGCCTTGGCGTGAAGAAGCTACAATATAATGCAATATAAAATCTGGTTAATGTGTAGTATGAAAAATAACGCTGTCGTAATGTTTACGTTTATCGCTTGTTTTCTAAACCTCCCTAATACGACAGGGTCGTACGTCGGGTACTTAATTGTACAACCAGAAGCCAAAATTGCGGATTGATGGCAAAAGGTTTGAAGAAATTTTTGAAGGAAAATGTCATTGATACCGAAAATTTCTTTTTCCAATAATACAGTACGGTAATAACAGTGCTTTCCACGCTGTCGTTAGAAAATAAACTGAATCGAACAGTGACGATGTCACGATATCTTATCATCAATATATTCATGATCTGATGAATTTTTCACAGGCAAGCGACCGTGAATGAGAAATTTTCCTAACCTTGGATGAAAAAAACACACGAAAATAAAACATTTTCTACTCGTAAAGTCATCCAAAACTGTTTCAAGTACCCCACATCGCTCTGTGTTTGTGTTCTTATCAGTTTCCAAATAAAATATTAACAATTTTTAGGTTCATTTGTTTTATTCCGAACCCTCGAAACCGGCGAGCCCGTTTTTTAAGGGGTGGACGAATATTGTCCACCCATAAAAAAAAGTTGCCCGCTCTTCAACAGGCAGTGAATTCGATGCAAAAATCTCAATGGCTGCCACTCAGGTGCAAAACAGTGTCAAGTCTCGGGGGTTGTCTTCGTGAATTGGCGAGATGAAATATTCAACNTGCGCTCAGAAAAGTTAAAAACATATGCGCGCTACAGGTGATATTATAGCGCGGAACAGACTCGGCAAAAACGAGAGTCGTAGTCGAGTCGGAGGGAATTTTACATTGTCAACAAGAACGCTAAACAATGTGTCCAGCTTATGTCTAGTTTTATTCACTTCCCGTCCAAGCCAATGTCCATCCTCCTAAAATATCCCTAAGGGTATTATAATTCAATAAAGTGCCATTACCCCTTTCTTTCTTCCAAACCCCCTGACTCACTTCATCCTTTACCTATTCATTTTAGTGAGTTATCGGTTTTTGCCCGAGGGTCCATATTGGCTGACGTGTAGGCCTATTAATAAGTCACAGAACTAATGCGTTCGACTATAAAGACTAGAGCCGACCTCACATTAGCCGAGGCATAATGTGATTGGTGACCACTGCTTGGCTTGGCTCAGAAAAAATCGGGTGGGGCCGTACCACAGGTTAGAGCCGTCGATATTTTGTTTTCCGAGGCGCCTGTTTTCTCCTGCTTTGGGTTGCTGTTACTCAGAGAACAAGGAAGAGCGAAGAGGTGACGGAACTGTGCTGCTTTTTGCCGCAAAACTAGTAAAATTTCGATGGAAACCGCTTTGTCCCAGGAAGGTGCTAAAACTGGGTGAAAAACTCAGAAATGTTTGGAAAGTATGTCCTTACCTGAACTCTAGCTTCTGTGAGGTCGATCCGCATAGCAAGTTCCTCCCTGCAAGAAAAGGGAACCAAGTTTAAAATTGATTACAGGTGTACCGATATCATGTCGATCATGTCAGGGCCTTGGCGTGAAGAAGCTTTGGTTGTATTACAAGTAACCTATGCCCGTACGACTGTACGACCCAGTCAATATGGAGGTTTAGAAATCGAACGATAAACGTATACGTTAACGACAACGTTATTTTTGTACCGAAAATGCAATATAAAATCTGGTTAATGTGTAGTATGAAAAATAACGCTGTCGTAAAGTTTACGTTTATCGTTGGATTTCTAAACCTCCCTAATAAGACAGGGTCGTACGTCGCGTACTTGTACAACCAAAAGCCAAAATTGCGGATTGATGGCAAAAGGTTTGAAGAATTTTTGAAAGAAAATGTCATTGATACCGAAAATTTCTTTTTCCAATAATACAGTACGGTAATAATAGTGCTTTCCACGCTGTCGTACACTGTACGCTCGCAAAAATTTGGGACATAAAAATACGTTCGTTAGAAAATAAACTGACAGAATCGAACAGTGACGATGTCACGATATCTTATCATCAATATATTCATGATCTTATGAATTTTTCACAGGCAAGCGACCGTGAATGAGAAATTTTCCTAACCTTGGATGAAAAAAACACACGAAAATAAAACATTTTCTACTCGTAAAGTCATCCAAAACTGTTTCAAGTACCCCACATCGCTCTGTGTTTGTGTTCTTATCAGTTTCCAAATAAAATATTAACAATTTTTAGGTTCATTTGTTTTATTCCGAACCCTCGAAACCGGCGAGCCCGTTTTTTAAGGGGTGGACGAATATTGTCCACCCATAAAAAAAAGTTGCCCGCTCTTCAACAGGCAGTGAATTCGATGCAAAAATCTCAATGGCTGCCACTCAGGTGCAAAACAGTGTCAAGTCTCGGGGGTTGTCTTCGTGAATTGGCGAGATGAAATATTCAACCGTTTGATTCAGGCGTGATCGAAGTGGCCAATTGTTCATATGACAGTCTCGCTGCTTCAGAATACGAGCGCGGAATTTTTAATTACTGAAGTTCAGTTTCGTTCGTTCGAGAGAAAAAGTTCGCATTTTGGCATATTTTGACGTGGCGGTACACAGGGTTGTTCCGATCAGTGACGTCACAACTAAAGCCCGCAGCAAAAGTGGAAAGGCAACAAGCAAGAATTAGGTCTATTGCCTCGTGAGCGGTGAAATGCAACGGCGTGTGAGCAATTATAAAAATCGAACATTTTGATCTGAGCAACAAGTTGCATGCAAAAAAACAATGAGCGCTGGAAAACGTTCGCACACGGGGCAATATTTCTTGCTTTCCATAAATAGGAGCACTCAGCCGCGCTTATTGCCAAAAGATGGCAGCAAAGTCCTAGCGGACCAATACAAAAGAACACTCTCCCGATTGGTGCTCAATCAACCACGAACGGGTCCGCTAGCCATTGAATTGGACCGTAGTGGCACCTATTGGTCAAGCTCCTACTGCTAGCAAGAGCAAGAAGTGTTGCCTCTTGTGCTGCGGGCTTTGATCAATATGTTGTGATCCTAAACCAGTAGTGAAGAAGGGCTCGGAAGCTTGTCCTTGAAATAAAAATGTTGCGTTGAGAGTGGAGCACCAAATATGGTATTATTGACTCTATAGGCAGTATTGGGCGAATTAATGTACAGTAGGGGGAAACCGACGTAGTCCTACTCGTAGAAACTTCCCTGTCAAAGAGGGTCGCAGACCAGGGCCTTATTCATGAAGCCTTCGCAACTTTGCGTGCACGCAAATCTAAAGGCAGTCGTTGTTTACTGTCAATAGAGCATGTGCAGCCAAACAATAGACTTGCGTGCTCGCAAGTTGCGAAGGCTTCCTGAATATGGCCTCTGGCTCGCAGAGATGATCTCACTCGCTTTCTGCATGAGGTGTGCTTCCAAGCGAACGCACTAAAAATCAGTAAAACCTCAGGAAAGCGTATACGCTGAGTGTATTATTTTCTTTGGGATTTATCATTTAGTGGGATTCAGCGTTGTAATTCAATATTTGACCTTGGTCTGTATACTGTATTTACGAATACCGAACGGAATCAAAATCCCCAATACAAATACTCCAAATACGCCTCAAGAGGCTTTGTTCACACCTCCTATAATTAGCACGGGCTGTTGTGCGGTCAGGCGAATCGACCCCGGTAATATTAGATATCACCCTGGTCGGAGTGCTGTCCCGCTGATCGACCAGAGTAATATGGGATATTACGCCGGTTGGAATTCTGGCTATGTGAGTGACCAGAGTAATATCAGAAATATATTCTGGTAATATCGGATATTACTCCGGTTGGAATTCCTGCTGTCTAACCGACCGTGGTCAGTATGGGATGGGGTTCAGGATAATGTGCATTGACTGGGGTTGAAGTTCATCTCGGGCGAGCGTCCGGGGCTAATATGGAGTGATGTGAGATCTAGGCCTATCACTACGGTTGGCATTCATCTGAACGAGTTCCAGATCGC
>NMRB01000135.1:217846-253717 GCA_002633025.1 Notospermus geniculatus
AAAAGTCCTCACAAAGTCATCTTTTGGAGGGTGAGGTGCAGAAATCTTGGCTGGAAACTATTTATGGACATCTTAGTTATTGGAAAAGTGCCACTACTTAGTAACAACTGGTGTAGTTTGGTGAAAATTTGATGAATTTTGATCGGGTTTTTTTGGTGTTGCACAACATTCTATATAGGTAGTGTAGTGTGTACATACCCAACAGACAGTGGTCCAAGGAGCACATACCCGGTATAAAACACCTCTGAGTAATTTACCGACCTACTGTCCGACCTACACCTCGGAGAAAAGATATTTTTTTCACTGATTCTTCGTCATCGCCTACTGCTAATTTTTTTGTAAGCTATTCTGGCAGGTGGGGACACCCTATTCAATTTGTGAGTGAATGAGAACGCAATATATAATTGAATAAAAACAAGTTTATTTTATTGAATTGAATAAAAACATTTTTATTTTATTGCAGCTTGCCCTACACACATAAAATGAATGAACCTTATTTCAATTTCAGTTAGTCACGCGAAATACAAACTATCATAGGAAATGCTTTTTAGATATTATTTCTACTGATGACTTGTAGAGACAGGAAGTTATAAGTAAAGTACATTCTAGGTCCCCGTTTCTGCCAATCATTAATATGCAGACTTGGTGGTAGGCCTACTTGGGCAGGTCTATCGACTCGTATGAATAGATACATAGTAGTCTCTACACAATTCGCACAGGCCCTATACAGGGTGAGGCCTGTAGATCTGACCATGTTGACTACATGTTGTAGTGTGATAAATACTTGTAATCCTTCACGCCCAGGCCTATAAGCTGACCTGTTCTTCATCCTGGCACTCCGAGTGGCGCCAACACATCCCACGGGGCGGGTCAACGAAGCCCCGCTAAAATTATATTTCACATGCACGTCCAATCATCCACAGAGCCATCTATCCCTTGTGTTTGGAACTACCAAGGATACCACTCAGCTTCTTCCAAGCCTCTTTCGCCATCTTCATCCCCGTCTTCCCCTGTTCCTTCACGTCGCTCGCCACATCTTTAAAGGGTTCCGTCGCCGCTTGTTCCTCGCGTCTCCTCGTGATCTCATCAATCAGCCAATCAAAACACTCGTTGACGCCCTCACCTGTCGTGGCGGTCGTCGGGAAAACCTCTGAAAAGTCACAAATTCCTCGGTGTTTTGAGTATAACAAACGGTATAGCAATGAGACTTTACATAAACCTAGTCTCTATCTGATTCATACCCCCCCCCCCCGTTCACCTTAGCTTTCGCAAGGCAATTTGGCCAGTTGCCACGGCGTTTCATCTCGGTGACGACACCATGAATGAAGGTAGGCCTAACGAAACGGCCGACATTGTAGCCTACATACTTATGTGTCTCGTTAGTTCCTTATTAATCATTTCCTCAAGTTCGGCAGGGGACTTCGCGTCAGGGAGGTCTTGTTTGTTAGCTATGACGATGATGGGCACATCTTTCAGATCCTCGTTAGACGTCATGCGCTTCAAATCTCTCTCCATCATGTGGCTCATCAATTCTGGTAGGCAATTTAAACTGTCGATGACGTAGACAACGGCGAGGGCTTGTTCGTAGTAGATTTTTATCGCAGCACGCTGGAAGAGGGAAAATTCAGTGAAAATGATGTGAAATAAAAATCTGAAATGTCGGGCTTCCTGCGGTGATCAGTGGTTCTTACCGTTCGCCCCCTACGTCACTGCGTCGGGTGCGGTGACGTAGGGAGCGAGTGCTAAGAATCTTTACGTACTTACATACATACATCTACCATATCCCGGGTGAGGATGGTATACATTAAAACTCCTGTACTTCGTCATGTCATCATCGTAAGAATTGTCCGCCGAGTCGTCGCCGACGGAACCTCCGGTGGTCGTGTTGTCGGCATCATCACGTCCCAACCAGCTCACGATGCTGGATAAACCACAGCCCGGTAGTCCTGAGGATAAAAAACGAGAAAAGATGCACATTTGGTGTCAGTTGCGCCTTGAGGGAATCCGACCTATAACACCAGTTTGTGGTGTTGAGAGTACAAAGTATGACTCCTCCGAGAATCGACCCTGCGTCTCTCCGAGAGAAGGGTCTTACGCGCTGCTACTGCACCACGTGTGCTCCCCTTAAAATTTCAATTTTTTCAACCAAAAAATATCGGTGGCATTATGCGATGTGAATACTGAGGTATCGCCTCTCTGGACTTACCATCTAACAAAATGCGACTCCGTTCCAATTTTGTTGCTTTCTTTCCTCGTCTCCGCCCCATTCTCCTGCCGCACGACTGCTTCCCCTGTTACACGAAATTGCTCACACCAACTGAGGCTGTCACACTGTAATACTGGCCAGCTGTGCTTTCTCCACACTTTCTCCCTCTCGGTGACGATGGAAACATAGCGATGACGTCATCCACGGATGCTTTTCCGGGAAATACAAATTGAGCGCCGATGCCTGTCTCCACCACAGGGGCTTTAGCACACTTGACACTAGCGGCGAAATATCGTGCCTCATTTCACCACTAGCGTAGGTGGAAGGCCGCCATTTTGGATCTTGCCGGCGCGCATGTAGAAATAGTTCGGTCGGCCTAATCGCACAATTCTTTCTAATTAGTATTCAGTTCATTTCTAATACCACTTGTTATCAACACGAAGTCCTTTTAGTCTGAAAATATTCGCCTTGAACCCAACAGCACCACTTTTCAACATCATCTATCATCTAGCGTAGATGCCACTGGGTTGGCGGTGACACGGCTGGCCTGTTCACGATGGTTAAAAACCTTTACCAAAATGTAGTAATCTGCACTACTTTCAAGATGGAAACCTAGCACCTGCGCTAGTGGTGTTTATTAGAAGATAACGCCATCTAGTGTCAAGTGTGGGGCTTTAGAGGCGTGGATTGCAGGGGTGGTGGGTCTGTTTTAGAGGTCCAAGGAGCACATACCCGGTATAAAACACCTCTGAGTAATGTCCCGGCCTACTGCCCGGGCCTACTGCTCGACGTACACCTCGGAGAAAATTCTTTTTGACTGGTTCTTCGTCATTTATGCAAGCTATTCTGGCAGGTGGGGACACCGTCTTCAATTTGTGAGTGGATCAGAACGCAACTACATGTAATTTATAATTGAATGAAAACAATTTTTATTTTATTTCAGCTTGCCCTTACAGTACCTACACACATAGGCCCATGAATAAATCTCATTTCAATTTCAGTTATAAGTAGTCAATATGGAAAAACAAAGTATCACAGGAAAAGCTTCTCAGATCTTTTTCTACCGATGACTTGCAGAGACAGAAAGTTATAATTCCAGTACATTCTAGGTCCCCGTTTCTGCCAATTGGTGGCACTTCGGCAGGTCTATCGACTCACATGAATACATACATAGGCCTAGTCGTCTCTACAAAATGCGCGTACACGGCGAGGCCTGATGTGACCATGTTGACTACATGTTGTAGTGTGATAAATACTAGTAAATCCTTCAGGCCCAGGCCTATAAAGCTGACCTGTTCTTCATCCTGGCACTCCGAGTGGCGCCAACACATCCCATGGGGCGGGTCAACGAAGTCCCGCTAAAATTATATTTCACATGCACGTCCAATCATCCACAGAGCCATCTATCCCTTGTGTTTGGAACTACCAAGGATACCACTCAGCTTCTTCCAAGCCTCTTTCGCCATCTTCATCCCCGTCTTCCCCTGTTCCTTCACGTCGCTCGCCACATCTTTAAAGGGTTCCGTCGCCGCTTGTTCCTCGCGTCTCCTCGTGATCTCATCAATCAGCCAATCAAAACACTCGTTGACGCCCTCACCTGTCGTGGCGGTCGTCGGGAAAACCTCTGAAAAATCACAAATTATTTGGTACATGTATTTTGAGTATAACAAACGGCAGCAATAAGATATAAATCTATCTCTATCTGATTCGCCCCCCCCCCGTACTCCCTTCGCACGGCAATTTGGAAAATTGTCACGGTGTTTCATCTCTTTGATAACGACACCATGAATTCACAAAGAAGGTAGGCCTAACAAACGGCCTACATCGTAGCCTACTTACTTATGTGTCTCGATAGTTTCTTATTAATCATCTCCTCAAGTTCGGCAGGGGATTTAGCGTCAGGCAGGTCTTGTTTGTTAGCTATGGCGATGAAGGGGACATCTTTCAGATCCTCATTAGACATCATTTGCTCCCATAACAACTCTTCACTGTTCTGGCTAATCAACTCTGGTTGGTTACTGTCGATGACGTAGACAACGGCGAGGGCTTGTCGGTAGTAGAACCTTATCGCTGGGCGCTGGAAGAGGGAAAGTTCGAAAATTTAGCTAGAAGTGAACATCGAGGGCAGGCGAAATAAGAATTTGAAATGTCGGACTTAATCTTTAAGTAAATAGTGGTTGTAAAGCTGCTTTTCCACGAGGCGTTTGCGGGCGTGGAAAGGAGGCAGGCGGGCGCGGGTGCGAGAAGGAAAATACCTTATCGATTTTTTTTCCACCCGCGCCCGCAAACGCCTCGTGGAAAAGCTCCCTTCGTCATCGTATTGGGTGCGGACGTAGGAAGCGAGTGCTAAAAATCTCTGATTACAAATGTATGTACATGTACCTCAGGAGGACCTTGGCGCAAAAATGAAGATAGCATAAAAATTCATTTGAAAATATTATAATTTAGCGAAAACTATGTTGAAATTGGCTAAGGCAAGGGTGGCAGTCAAAAAACTTGTCACCACCCACCAGACAATAAGTATTTTTTAATTCATTGCGTATTTTACTTACATACATACATCTACCATATCCCGGGTGAGGATGGAACACATTAAAACCCCTGTACTTCGTCATGTCATCATCCAAAAAATATCTCCCCGAATCGTCCATTTTGAGAGGAAAGCTCCCGATGGTCGTGTTGTCGGCGTCATCACGTCCCAGCCAACTCACGATGCTGGATAAGCCAGAGCCCGGCTGTCCTGAGAAAAAAACGAGAAAAGATGCACTTTTCCTGTCGGATGCGCCTTGAGGGAATCCGACTATGACACCAGTGTGTGATTTTGAGAGTACAAAGTAATGACTCCTCCGAGAATCGACCCTGCGTCTCTCCGAGAGAAAGGTCTTGCGCTCTTCTGCAACTACACCACTTGTGCTCTACCTACATGTATTTCGTTTTTTCCAAACAAAAAATGTCGGTGGCATTATAGAATTATTAAAACTGAGGTATGACGCCTCCCTGGACTTACCATCTAACAAAATGCGACTCCGTTCAAATTTTTTTGATTTCTTTCCTCGTGTCCGCCCCATTCTCCTGCCACACGACTGTTTATCCTGTTACACGACTTTTCACCTGCGTTTTATAGCTCACACCAACTGAACCTCTCACACTACAGTACTGGCCGGCTGTGGTTTCTCCACACAACACATGCAGTATATATAATTTACTGAGATAAATTCTATTTTGGGGCGATGGCGAAATCTGTCAATCAACGCTGGCAATGCGACAGAATTTCGTTGTTGTTATGATTCATGTGAATAGTCCGCGGAACAGAAAATACCGTATGCTTTTGTGACGTTTACAATGTCTAATTAGCACATCCACAATTAGGAATTTCATCGGAATGTCATCTCATGGCTTGTTCTCTTGGCTGGTGGCTTACTGTGGTGCAATAGCTACACTATGTATATCTCGGTGACGATCGAAACATAACGATGACGTCATCAATGGATGTTTTCCCGGGAAATACAAATTGAGCGCCGATGCCTGTAGTCTGGACGCAAAACGAAAAAGTGGGAAATTTTGTATAACAGCAATTTTTTTGCATTTTTTATATCTCCAAATGACAGAGATTCAGAATCCGGCGGGTGCCACTGTGGCACCCTTGAGCGTTTTGAGAAAATCACGTTTGAATTTTTCGAACTGACTTTATCATTCGCCGTCAGCTGACGCAACGACTGAGCTTTGTACAGGAGAATGGAACCCGATGTACAGCTAACTTTTAAACGGTGGGATTTACACCCCATAAATGTATTACCAACAGATATAAACATGGTGCCTCAGAAGCAGACAAGCATGTTTTCAATTGTTTTCAGTAGTTATGTAATAGCGAAATGGCTTTTTCATGTAAATTAACACAAAATTGGTGAAAATACATAAAAATGCCGTTTCCAATTACGTAACTACGTAAAAACTACCAAAAACTTGCTTATTTGGTTACGAGGCCGCAGGTTTCTATCTCTTGATAATACATTTATAGGGTGTAAATCCCACCATTTAAAAGTTCGCTGTACATCGGGTTCCATTCTCCTGTACAAAGCTCAGTCGTTGCGTCAGCTGACGTCTAATGATAAAGTCAGTTCGAAAAATTCAAACGTGATTTTCTCAAAACGCTCAAGGGTGCCAGAGTGGCACCCGGTGGATTCTGAATCTCTGTCTTTTGGAGATATAAAAAATGCAAAAAAATTGCTGTTATACGTAAAGTGCCACTTCTCAGAAAATCGGGGTTTTGCGTCCGGACTACTGTCTCTACCAGGGTCTCACAACCGCTCCCCTTCTCGCGCTTGGTTCAGATACGACCGTAAATGACCTGAGATTCTCAGGATGAGGGGCTTGAGGCGTGGATTGCAGGGGTGGTGGGTGTGTTTCAGAGGTCCAAGGAGCACATACCCGGTATAAAACACCTCTGTTTAATGTACATGTACCGACCTACTGCCCGACCTACACCTCGGAGAAAATATCTTTTTTTGACTGGTTCTTCGTCATCGCCTACTGCTAATTTTTTTGTAAGCTATTCTAGCAGGTGGGGACACCCTGTTAGTTTGTGAGTGAATGAGAACGCAATATATAATTGAATAAAAACAATTTTATTTTATTGAATTGAATAAAAACAATTTTATTTTATTGCAGCTTGCCCTACACACATAGAATGAATGAACATTTCAATTTCAGTTAGTCACGCGAAATACAAACTATCATAGGAAAAGCTTTTTATATATTTTTTCTACTGATGACTTGTAGAGACAGGAAGTTATAAGTAAAGTACATTCTAGGTCCCCGTTTCTGCCAATCATTAATATGCAGACTTGGCGGTAGGCCTACTTCGGGAGGTCTATCGACTCGTACATGAATACATACATAGTAGGCCTACTACACAATTCGCATAGGCCAGGGTGAGGCCTGTAGATCTGACCATGTTGACTACATGTTGTAGTGTGATAAATACTAGTAAATCCTTCACGCCCAGTCCTATAAGCTGACCTGTTCTTCATCCTGGCACTCCGAGTGGCGCCAACACATCCCGCGGGGCGGCTCAACGAAGTCCCGCTAAAATTATATTTCACATGCACGTCCAATCATCCACAGAGCCATCTATCCCTTGTGTTTGGAACTACCAAGGATACCACTCAGCTTCTTCCAAGCTTCTTTCGCCATCTTCATCCCCGTCTTCCCCTGTTCCTTCACGTCGCTCGCCACATCTTTAAACGGTTCCGTCGCCGCTTGTTCCTCGCGTCTCCTCGTGATCTCATCAATCAGCCAATCAAAACACTCGTTGACGCCCTCACCTGTCGTGGCGGTCGTCGGGAAAACCTCTGAAAAATCACAAATTATTTGGTACATGTATTTTGAGTATAACAAACGGCAGCAATAAGATATAAATCTATCTCTATCTGATTCGCCCCCCCCCCGTACTCCCTTCGCACGGCAATTTGGAAAATTGTCACGATGTTTCATCTCTTTGATAACGACACCATGAATTCACAAAGAAGGTAGGCCTAACAAACGGCCTACATCGTAGCCTACTTACTTATGTGTCTCGTTAGTTCCTTCTTATTAATCATCTCCTCAAGTTCGGCAGGGGATTTAGCGTCAGGGAGGTCTTGTTTGTTAGCTATGGCGATGATGGGAATATCTTTCAGATCCTCATTAGACATCATTTGCTCCCATAACAATGACTCTTCACTGATCTGGCTAATCAACTCTGGTTGGTTACTGTCGATGACGTAGACAACGGCGAGGGCTTGTCGGTAGTAGAACCTTATCGCTGGGCGCTGGAAGAGGGAAAGTTCGAAAATTTAGCAAGAAGTGAACATCGAGGGCAGGCGAAATAAGAATTGGAAATGTCGGACTTAATCTTTAAGTAAATCAGTGGTTGTAAAGCTGCTTTTCCACGAGGCGTTTGCGGGCGTGGAAAGGAGGCAGGCGGGCGCGGGTGCGAGAAGGAAAATACGTTGGATCGATTTTTTTCCACCCGCGCCCGCAAACGCCTCGTGGAAAAGCTCCCTTCGTCATCGCATTGGGTGCGGACGTAGGAAGCGAGTGCTAAAAATCTCTGAATACAAATGTATGTACATGTACCTCAGGAGGACCTTGGCGCAAAAATGAAGATAGCATAAAAATTCATTTGAAAATATTATAGCGAAAACTATGTTGAAATTGGCTAAGGCAAGGGTGGCAGTCAAAAAACTTGTCACCACCCACCAGACAATAAGTATTTTTTAATTCATTGCGTATTTACTTACATACATACATCTACCATATCCCGGGTAAGGATGGAACACATTAAAACCCCTGTACTTTGTCATGTCATCATCCAAAAAATATCTCCCCGAATCGTATTTGAGAGGAAAGCTCCCGATGGTCGTGTTGTCGGCGTCATCACGTCCCAGCCAACTCACGATGCTGGATAAGCCAGAGCCCGGCTGTCCTGAGAAAAAAACGAGAAAAGATGCACTTTTCCTGCCGGATGCGCCTTGAGGGAATCCGACTATGACACCAGTGTGTGATTTTGGGAGTACAAAGTAATGACTCATCCGAGAATCGACCCTGCGTCTCTCCGAGAGAAGGGTCTTGCGCTCTTCTGCAACTACACCACTTGTGCTCTACCTATTTCGTTTTTTCCAAACAAAAAATGTCGGTGGCATTATAGAATTATTAAAACTGAGGTATGACGCCTCCCTGGACTTACCATCTAACAAAATGCGACTCCGTTCAAATTTTTTTGATTTCTTTCCTCGTGTCCGCCCCATTCTCCTGCCACACGACTGTTTATCCTGTTACACGACTTTTCACCTGCGTTTTATAGTTCACACCAACTGAATCTCTCGCACTACAGTACTGGCCAGCTGTGGTTTCTCCACACAACACATGCAGTATATATAATTTACTGAGATAAATTCTATTTTGGGGCGATGGCGAAATCTGTCGTCAATCAACGCTGGCAATGCGACAGAATCATGTGAATAGTCCTCGGAACAGAAAATGCCGTATGCTTTTGTGACGTTTACAATGTCCAATTAGCACATCCACAATTAGGAATTTCATCAGAGTGTCACCTCATGGCTTATTATTATTAGCGCCTGGCTCAGTGTGGTGAAATAGCTACACGTGCATCTCAGTGACGATCGAAACACACACTGTAGCGATGACGTCATCCATGGATGTTTTCCCGGGAAATACAGATTGAGCGGCGATGCCTGTCTCCACCAGAGGGGCTTGCATCCTCGCACCCAGGGTCTTCACAACCGCTCCCCTTCTCGCGCTTGGTTCTGATACGACCCTAAATGACCTGAGATTCTCAGGATGAGGGGCTTGTGGCATGCATTGCAGGGGAGGTGGGTGTGTTTCAGAGGTCCAAGGAGCCGGTAATAACACACCTTGAGTATGTCCCGGTCTACTGACGTATACCTCGGAGAAAACTCCTTTTTTACTGGTTCGTCTGCAACGCTGATCTTCTAATCCAAGTTAAAGCCTATTCTGACAGTGGGAGACATGCGCCGTGTTCATTTTGTGAGTGAGTGGATCCTTGGAGGAAATTTCCTTCAAGATGGATCAGAGCGCAAAAAAACTTATAATTGAATGAAAACAATTTTTATTTTATTGCAGCTTGCAATGCCCTTAGAGTAAACACACACGAATCAATCCCATTTCAATTTCAATTAAAACTAGTCATTCGAAATACAAACTATCATAGGAAAACCTTTTCGGATCTTTTTTCTACCGATGACTTGTAGAGACAGAAAGTTATAAGTACAGTACATTCTAGGTCCCCGTTTCTGCCAATCAGTGGTACTTCGGCAGGTCTATCGACACCTAATACATAGATATTGGTCTAATTAATAGTCTCTACACAAAAATGCGCATACACGGCGAGGCCTGTAGATCTGACCAGTCCTTCATCCTACCCAGTCTCATCCGAGTTGCATCAAGACGTCCACCACCAAGCAGTCCTCGCCTTATCTATTAAGCGTAAAAACAGGTCTGTAGACTACGCGCCATCATCCAAAGTGCCGTCTAGCCTTTAATCTTCGAACAGAAGATACCACTCAGTTTCTTCCAAGCCTCTTTCGCCATCTTCATCCCCATCTTCCCCTGTTCCTTCACGTCACTCGCCACATCTTTAAACGGTTCCGTCATGGCAGCCAAGGCTTTTTCCTCTTCGCGTTTTTTTACGATCTCATCGATCAACCAATCAAAACCCTCGTTGACCCCCTCGCCTGTCGTGGCGACTGTCGGGAAAACCTCTGGAAAATAAAAAATTCCTTGGTGAAATCATAAGTTGAACTGCTGGCAGAGATGGTCACATTGTCCGAAGGCCTTTGCGACTGCGGTAGCGGAAACTGGCCTTTAGGCCTACAACGAATGTACAGTTTGGCCTATAACAAACAACCTAATATACTTACTTATAGGTTGCGTTAGTTCCTTATTAAACATCTCTTCAAGTTCGGCAGGGGATTTAACGCCGGGGAGGTCTTGTTTGTTAGCTACGGCCATGAAGATGATATCTTTGAGGTACTCGTTAGACATCATTTCCTTCAACTCTTCAATCATCTGGCTCATCAAGTCTGGTTGGTTGCTGTCGATGACGTAAACAATGGCGATGGAACCTCGATAGGAGAACCTTATCGCGGGACGCTGTAATATAAGGGAAAATTGATTTCGTGAAATCATGCGCCCAAATTGGTTGGAAGGACTGTACACCTTGTCACTCACAAGACCTTACACGGGGCTGCGCGAGGGGTTTGGACTTCCTGAGAACATCAGGGGTTCTTAGCGCTGGCTCCCTTCGTCACCGCACGCAGCGAGCGCTAAGAACCCCTGATGTGCTCAGGATGGGTTTGGACGTCATTTTGCCTCGGCCCAATGAATAAATAAATAGATTTTACTTACACGGCCACATCTACCATATCCCGGGTTTGGGTGATACAGTATGAAATCCTTGTACTTCCCAATATCATCCGGAGCGAAGTAGACCGGGCTGTCGTCCTCGGGGATCGGTTTGGCCTCGCCATGTCGCAGCCAATGAACGAGGCTCGTTACCCCGCAGCCCCGTACTCCTGCAAGAAAAAAGGATATTGCAACATGCATGCTCAAGTCGCCTCATGACTCGATCTCATCACCATCCTGAGTAAACCAGGACCGACAGTGCCCCGCTGCCCCCGAGTAACTAAACTCCCTACGCAGTTGTGCACCGCGCCCCCTCCAGTTTACCACCCGAAGGGGGCGCGGTACACAACTCGGGACACAACTGCGTAGGGAGTTTACCGCGTAAAGCTAGAAGCACATGTCCGATAAAAATGGTACGATTTGCCGTCCGGCAGGGGTGTTTTTAAAATCGACTGGCCAGGATAAATGACGAGTCAACTTTAAAAACACCCCTGCCGGACGGCAAATCGCACCATTTTATCGGACATGTGCTTCTAGCTTAAGGCTTAGCGCACATGTCCGACAAAACTCGATCCGTTAGGGGTGTTTTTAAAGTCGACTGATCCAACGCTGTCGACTCGTCATTCAGCCAGGACAGTCGATTTTAACAGACACCACTAACGCATTGAGTTTTGTCGGACATGTGCGCTAAGCTTAAAGCGAGGTTCATTGGCGCACTGATCCGGTCCGTTTTCAGTCCGTTTGCCCCTATTTTTCCGGATACGATAACGCAACAGTCCATTTGATCTGTTTTTTACGGACCGGAATCGGACGAAATCCGTGTGCCAATGAACCCCGCTTAACACTCCAGGCCAGAGTTGTGTTCTGGGGGTGTTTCTAAAATGCGGAACCAACATCGACGGCGTGCCAGATTGAGTGCCGGTACGCCTTGGGTCCTGGCGCTCTGCCTCTTACTCCACCACCACGCGTGATCCCTAAATTTTCAAATCAAGTCAATGGTAAATTATAATAAGCAAGAAGTCAATCTCCAGAATTCACGAATTTTCGACCCCAACCGGGGTCTTTTACAAGTGGAACTTTACAATCTGAAACTCTAGAAGACTCAATGACTCAAGACTCAATGGTAAATTAGATGGGAACACTGAGTACCAAAAATTTAGTACTCCATATAGGTCTAAGTAACAGATTTATGGTATAACGCTTACCGTGTAACAAAATGCGTCTCCGCTCAGGCTGCTGCACGACCTTAGATTTCTTCCGCCCCATTCTCCTGCCGCACGACTATTTCTCCTGTTACACGATTTTTCACCTGCCTAGCACCATAAATATTGATATTTAGCACACACCGAATGATGGCCCTCTCTCTCACTGCAATACTGGGCGCCAGTGGTACTCTCCAGCATATATAAAGAATACTGAGATCATATCTATTTCTGGCCTATTTTAGGGCGATTGCGCCAGATCACCGTTGGCAACGTGCCCGGTCTTCAAGTGCAAGATGTCACGTGAATGCGGAGCAGAAAAAAAGCATAACACCGTTTGTGTCAATTCCCTAATCAGGACATCCGCAATTTTTATGAATTTCATCAAAATGTCAGCTCGTGGCCTGTTCTCTCCAATTCTATGATATCTGTTGTTCTGGTTCCAGGAATAACATGAATAATGGCGCTGGCGACGCAGGAACATAGCGATGACGTCATCGTGGATCTTCCCGGGAAACACAAATTGGCTTGTATTCTGGCCAATAAGGTCAGTTGTCTTGTCGTACTTGCCGCACTAGACAGACCTCCGACCCCAATCTGCATATATTTTAATATAAATATTAAAATTAAAATCCATCCGCAGAAATACCTCAAATACTGCTGCATGCTTTAACGGGTGTAAACAAACGCACATGGCCATTCACTAAAAATAACCTGAACGCAGTTCTACATTGTTCGTGCAGATGGCATGACAATCGCAACCTGGAAACCAGTTTTCAAGTGTGCAGAACAGAGCGCGTAATGCACGGTTAGAGAACATTCGAGAAGCACCTGGAATCGACCAGTGACGTGTGAATGAATCTATATTTGGGACGTGAAGTAAACATTGCAACGTGCTTCTAGAACGTCGTGGAACGATCTGAAAGCGTCTCGATTGCGCGTTTCGTGAATATAACCACGGGGAAGGCTTGGGTTGTCATATTGCAACGCGAGTTAGCAGACGACACAACAAAGACGACAAATTGACGAAGGAGAGAATTTTCATCCTTTCACAGGAAATTTGGAATAAGACTTCATCTTTTCGAGCCGATTGGATCTTTTTCTTCAAAGGACTTGAATATTCGTCTTGATATTTATTGAACGGATATTACCGGTTACGGACATGAAAATGCCAGCACCAGCTATTGGGATTGATTTGGGCACAACTTATTCTTGTGTTGGTGTCTTCCAGCACGGGAAAGTTGAGATTATCGCCAACGACCAAGGGAACAGGACGACCCCCAGTTATGTGGCGTTTACGGACACGGAACGTCTCATCGGGGACGCGGCGAAAAACCAAGTGGCCATGAACGCCAAGAACACGGTCTTCGACGCCAAGAGACTGATTGGACGAAAATTCGGTGACCAGACGGTACAGGACGATGTGAAACACTGGCCTTTCAAGGTTGTGAGTGATGCAAGCAAGCCCATGATTCAAGTGGAGTACAAGGCGGAGGAGAAGAGATTTGCTGCCGAGGAAATCAGCTCCATGGTGTTGACCAAAATGAAGGAAACGGCTGAGGCGTATTTGGGACAGAAGGTCAGGGATGCTGTCATCACTGTCCCGGCCTATTTCAACGACGCACAGAGACTTGCCACCAAGGATGCTGGTATCATTGCAGGACTTAACGTGCTGAGGATTATCAACGAGCCCACGGCGGCTGCTCTGGCCTACGGACTGGACAAGAACCTCAGAGGTGAGAAGAATGTTCTGATCTTCGATTTGGGGGGCGGCACCTTTGATGTGTCTATCCTTACCGTTGACGAGGGGTCCCTGTTTGAGGTGAAGTCTACAGCCGGGGACACCCATCTTGGGGGCGAGGACTTTGACAATAGACTGGTGGATCATTTCGTGCAAGAATTCAAACGGAAATACAAGAAGGACATTTCCGGTAACCCGCGCGCACTACGTCGTCTGCGCACGGCTTGTGAGCGCGCCAAACGATCGCTCAGCAGCAGCGCTGAGGCCAGCATTGAGATCGATTCGCTTTACGAAGGAACTGATTTCTACACGAAAATCACCAGAGCGAGGTTTGAGGATCTCTGCCAGGATATGTTCCGCAAAACACTTGAGCCGGTAGTGAAGGCCCTCACCGATGCCAAGATGGACAAGAGCATGATCCACGAAGTCGTCCTCGTTGGAGGTTCCACAAGGATCCCGAAAATCCAGAAGATGCTCCAGGATTACATGGGTGGAAAAGAGTTAAACAAATCCATCAACCCAGACGAAGCCGTTGCCTACGGTGCCGCTGTCCAGGCCGCCATTTTGACTGGAAGTAAAGATGAGGTCATCAAGGATGTCCTCCTTGTTGATGTCACGCCGCTGTCGCTTGGGATCGAGACCGCCGGAGGAGTCATGACGAAACTGATCGAACGCAATCAGAAGATTCCCAACCAGGTCAGCAAAGTATTCACCACATACTCCGATAACCAACCTGCCGTCAACATCCAAGTGTTCGAGGGCGAGAGAGCCATGACGAAGGACAATAACTTGCTGGGGACGTTTGATTTGACGGGGATACCGCCAGCGCCGCGTGGCGTTCCACAAATTGAGGTCTCATTCGATTTGGACGTGAACGGGATCCTGAACGTCTCGGCGAAGGACAAGAGCACGGGGAAGAGCAACCAGGTGACGATCACGAACGACAAGAGCAGGCTCTCGAAGGAAGACATCGACAGGATGGTAGCAGACGCGGAGAAATATCGCGAGGAGGACGATAAACAACGAGAACGCATCCAGGCGAGGAACAGTCTCGAATCACTGGCGTTCCAGTACAAGAGCGCCGCCGAACAAGATGGCGGGAAATTGTCTGCAGACGACAAGGACACTGTCGCGAAAAAGTGTGATGACGTCATGAAATGGCTTGATAACAATAGTTTGGCTGAGAAGGACGAGTACGATGACCAAATGAAGGACTTACAGAAGGTGTGCATGCCCGTCATGACAAAACTCCATGGCGGGTGTGGTCAAGGTCAAGGTCAACAGAACAGTAATGGAGGACCTACTGTAGAAGAGATGGATTAAAACTTTCACTTCCACAAAACAATCTGTTAAATTTGATTGAACAAATATGTGAAAATATGAACAGAAAGACTGAAAAGTGCGTAAACTCTAGATAAGTAGGCCTCTATTCATTGGAAAGCTCTCCATTGATTAATACTAATAGGCCTACTTCCCACCTGTTTTCGATGAAATTGCAACTAGCAGTGAAAGACTTACATGTGTGAAATGTCACACATTTCACACGAGCAATTTTTCCAGAAATTTCTTGCGTGCAATATATTGCAACCACACTTATTACATGAAATGTTGCTCATGTGAAATGGATTTGTTGCATTATTGAAAAAATGTAGAATCTGTGTCTTGTGCAGTATTGTATTGCACCTACAATTTTTGTGTGTGACTGAAAATTCACGCAGTAGCCTATGTTGATAAGTCTACAATTTATTGGATGCAATTTCGTTTTTATGTTCATGTTGAGTAGAAATTGTTAATGCTGACTCTGAATCCAGCATAAATTCTTGTTTGCGGCGGGAAATTGTGGTTTCTATGATGTCGATGTTTAAAATAACTGGTGCTCCGCCAAGAAACCTGGGGCCGTAAACATCTTAAGTGTAAAATTTCCCTTAAACTATTGTTCCAAACAAAAGATAAGGGAAATTTTACACTTAAGATGTTTTATGCATACGGCCCCTGATTTCCCGCCAAAACGACAGGCGATATTTAAAATAGTTCCTTCTGCATGTTCTGTATATGCCTTAGTGCCAGGGTCCGCCGGGTTCGAGTCCTGTAGGAAGCTATCTTTCACCTTTAAAACCCTATTTCATGTTCTTCTGTATAAAGTAAACACTGAATGAGTAATTTTCGTTTGTAAATAATGATATTTACTTATTGTAAAAACTGTTCGCTATGAGATTTTTGTGTACATGTATTATATAAATAAAACGTACATTGATGGAATTGCGTTGTTTTTGTATATACTTTCTGTGATAAAAGAAAGGCCGTTGAAAAGACCCTGAACTACTGAGGATTGTTGACTTAGTGGAATTCCCATCATCGGACATGCCTGGATAAGGCGTAGCCAGGGGGTGGGGTGGGGGGTCCGAACGCCCCTTCTTCCAGAAAAAATCTTTGAATTTGACCGTATGTCCCCTCTGGAAAGCCTGGCTGCGGAATGCTGACACCGCTCTCCGAAGTAGAGCATGGAATGGCACCTGAGAGTCACCATTCATTGCTCTTTTGTTGAATGAGAGCGCCCAATCAACACAAGATATCACGAGACAGGCGATACCCGATCTCAGCATTTCAGTCAAAGAGCGTCAGCGCCATCTATCGTAGGGCAACGGAACCAGACTAACGCTGTTAGTGGGAGATGCTGAAACACTTCTTCCGTCTGCATTCCAAAATGCCGCCAGTCGTGAANGTATTGCACCTACAATTTTTGTGTGTGACTGAAAATTCACGCAGTAGCCTATGTTGATAAGTCTACAATTTATTGGATGCAATTTCGTTTTTATGTTCATGTTGAGTAGAAATTGTTAATGCTGACTCTGAATCCAGCATAAATTCTTGTTTGCGGCGGGAAATTGTGGTTTCTATGATGTCGATGTTTAAAATAACTGGTGCTCCGCCAAGAAACCTGGGGCCGTATGTATAAAACATCTTAAGTGTAAAATTTCCCTTAAACTATTGTTCCAAACAAAAGATAAGGGAAATTTTACACTTAAGATGTTTTATGCATACGGCCCCTGATTTCCCGCCAAAACGACAGGCGATATTTAAAATAGTTCCTTCTGCATGTTCTGTATATGCCTTAGTGCCAGGGTCCGCCGGGTTCGAGTCCTGTAGGAAGCTATCTTTCACCTTTAAAACCCTATTTCATGTTCTTCTGTATAAAGTAAACATTGAATGAGTAATTTTCGTTTGTAAATAATGATATTTACTTATTGTAAAAACTGTTCGCTATGAGATTTTTGTGTACATGTATTATATAAATAAAACGTACATTGATGGAATTGCGTTGTTTTTGTATATACTTTCTGTGATAAAAGAAAGGCCGTTGAAAAGACCCTGAACTACTATTAGGATTGTTGACTTAGTGGAATTCCCATCATCGGACATGCCTGGATAAGGCGTAGCCAGGGGGTGGGGTGGGGGGTCCGAACGCCCCCTTCTTCCAGAAAAAATCTTTGAATTTGACCGTACGTCCCCTCTGGAAAGCCTGGCTGCGGAATGCTGACACCTCTCTCCGAAGTAGAGCAAGGAATGGCACCTGAGAGTCACCATTCATTGCTCTTTTGTTGAATGAGAGCGCCCAATCAACACAATATCACGAGACAGGCGATACCCGATCTCAGCATTTCAGTCAAAGAGCGTCAGCGCCATCTATCGTAGGGCAACGGAACCAGACTAACGCTGTTAGTGTGAGATGCTGAAACACTTCTTCCGTCTGTATTCCAAAATGCCGCCAGTCGTCAAGAAATTCGATTATTTAGTGATTGGAGGTGGTTCAGGTGGTATTGCAAGTGCAAGAAGGGCCACTGAGTTCGGAACAAATGTGGGTCTTATCGAACATGGACGTCTTGGTGGAACATGTGTAAGGAACCACACTTTTAGTGACTTTGTCTTATCCTAGCCTACTTAGCGCTTAGCTTGGGCTACCACTGCTTAGTCATCATCATCATCATCATCATGCTGACATGTGTTTGCTATTCAGTATCACTATCATCATCAGCAGTGGCCTACAGTATCAGTATCATTACATGATAGCAGCTACTGGAGAGTAGACAGGCTGTCACTGTATCACTCACCATCGGCCTCGTAATATTTTAGTGAATCTATCTAGGCCTAGGCCTAACAGCCTAACCAGAACAACAGGGCGTGGTCTGCGCACTGCTGTGCCTGTGGGGGGGGGGGGCTACATAGGTCTATCACTGGGCTTATTCTGGGGTTTCATCCGCTTGTCAAAAGATACCCACTCGAAGGGTCCCAAGTGTCATCTGAAAAGGGCCATCCTCAGCTTTGCATCCATGCTGTAGGTGACTCCACTGATCACTCCCCCCACCCCCCACCCCACCCTAGCATGTCTAACGCCACACTATGTACTTTCAGTGAAGACTGGGACTATCATGATATTAATAATACAAGTTTACTTATATGTTATACAATGTATACGGTTTTATATATGATATAGATTGTGTCTGTTGGCCTATGATGTGATCATTGTTGGCATAGGGAATTGATATTGGAATTGCACAAAGCCCTCAGTCCAGGTCCTACTGTACTGGGCAATAATGGTTGAACTGGAGGTAGCCATCCATGACATAGCTTTATGCATTGGACCTTGTTTAAGCCTAGGTCACAAATGCAGCGGGCCCCGTACGATTTTCCCCACCCAGCGGCTTGCTGTGGATTTTAGAGACTGAATCACGGATCTAAGATGAATTATAAATTCCGAAATCGCCTCAATAGATAAGCGGAAATTAGACTGGATCAAATTGGGCACCGTAGAAATTGGCCAAAATGTCTGTTTTTACTCGCCGTATGGGCCCCGGAGTTGATATGTGACCTAGGCTTTAGTGGCCCTTCTGTCAGGGAGGTAGGCCTAGAGGAGCTGATCACTGAAAAAAGTCGAGTGCAAAAAGTATAAAAAGAACCACACACAACTCGTGTAAATTTGGATACCTAGAAACATCACATCTTCTCCTTTCCTCTTCCTTTTCTACCAGGTAAATGTGGGTTGCGTCCCCAAGAAGGTGATGTTCAACACTGCTATGCATGCAGAATTCATCCATGATCATAAGGACTATGGTTTTGACGTGCAACTGAACAAGTTTGATTGGTCGTAAGTGACTGACATATTATTATGACACAACCCGATGATTACCGAACCTCCCTTTGTGGAGCATTAATTGATAGACATCCTAGTGGTTTTCGCATGCACTCAGCAAGCGGCAGGTCCCGAGTTCAGATCCAGCCCAGGCTATATGGGATTAATCATCCCTGCCTCTTCAGTCCATCGCATGTGACAGTAAGCTAGGATGCCATGTACCTTGTGCCTTTGTGTAAGGGCAAGTTAAAGATCCAAGTGATGAACATGAGGAGTACTAGTAGTTTGAGAGGCCTCTTCCAGGCTGATACTAGTACTATGTCTTGGGCCCTGATGGAAAAATGAAATACAATACCAAATCTATCCTGCTTATTTCCTCTTTCAGGATAATTAAGAACACGAGGGATGCATATATCAAAAGACTCAATGGTATCTATGACAACATGCTAAAAAATGTAAGCACCTGTGAGATTCAATTTTATTGGGCCATATTAATACACAAGTGTACAAGCTCAGACTGTAGGTTTTTTGACCTACTTTGTGTCATGCATTTTGCCCAACTGCATACAGGCCTAGGTATGTACCGGTAGGTTTTTGCTTTTACATCAGATCAGTTTATTCAGCAGTTACATGTATATTTTTGTATTGACTTCCATTATTTGAGGTATTGTGCAAGCTGCTACATGTAATTCCTCCAAGCTAATATATACCAGTATCTTTCAGAGTAAAGTGGAAAAAATAGTTGGTCATGCAACATTTACTGCTGATAAGATGGTTGAGGTTGATGGAAATAAATACTCTGCTGACCATATTCTAATAGCGACTGGTGGACGACCATCGATACCAAACATACCAGGTACCGTCAGAAATAAGAGCTAGGACACAAATTTCAAAATTTGACATGGGCTACTCTGTATCGAGAATCAATCCTCGGTTTTCTTTTCCAGGTGCTGAATATGGAATATCGAGTGATGGCTTTTTTGAATTAGAAGATTTGCCAAAGTAAGTTTCCCCTCATCTGTTTCTTTTAGAAGATTCTTTGGCTTAGGCCTAGGGAAAACATCTCCTCTGATGGAGTGGCATGTTTACGGTGAATTTTCAGCGTTGTTGGTGCACAGCACCAAGTAAGTGTAAGCAGAGGACATTTGTTAAAATCGTCTGCTGTTTGTCTTTCAGGAAAACGGTTGTTGTTGGTGCAGGGTACATTGCAGTTGAACTGGCCGGCATACTCCACGCTCTAGGGTCGGATGTCCACCTCTGTATCCGGTACGACCAAGCACTCCGCACGTTCGATTCAATGATATCCAAGGCAGTCACTGAAGAAATGGAGAAATCTGGCTTAAAGATCGAGCGCCGCACTCAGTTGAAGTCGGTAACAAAGAAGGATGACGGCAACCTTTTGATCGAGACCAATAACGGGACAATCGATGATGTGGCTTGCTTACTTTGGGCTATAGGCAGAGTTCCGAATGTTGAAATGGGTTTGGAAAATGTCGTAAGTACGATAACAGTTTTCTTTACAAAATATTTGTTGTGTTGTGTTGTGTAGTTCCGTCAGGGCAGAAGCCAGAGCATTATTGGCCTGGTAAGTATGGAAGAGGCCATCACAAGTAAATCATTGTCCTTGCTGGGATGGGGTCTTTTAGTAAATGTACAGGGTGCAAGGCTTCGTGATGGCTTATGTCCCGTGGGACCAAAAGTATAATATTTGTGTCAAATCTTTGACAGACCGTCATTGTTCTGGAATCTTGGCTTGATTTTTCAGGGTGTAAAATTGGATAGCAAAGGCAACATTGCAGTTGATGCCTACCAGAACACTAATGTGCCAAATATCCATGCTCTCGGGGATGTCTGTGGCAAGGCTTTGCTTACTCCAGGTAGGATTTGTCAGTGTTCGCCTGTGATTTGTCAGGATTGGCCCTTCTTGCGTCAAAGATAGACCGTTCTCAAATTGACGTAAACGACAAAGATCTGCGCACTTCTGCCGAAATCTGAACCACAACCTCGGTCTCAAGCTGAATGACGTAACGCAGACAACCCCATGACAGTGACGTCGAAGACGTTGCGTCAGACTTGACCATTGCTGAATCATGGATGGTGCCACGTCAGCCAGTTTCAGATTGAGGTTCTGGTTGAGATTTCGGCGGATGCGAGCAGATCTGCGAATTTGAGAATGGTCTATTGCTGTGCCCCTCTGGCAATGAAGCCTGAACCTCATGGATGTAATAATGCATTATTTGAAAGAAACTAAGGTTCTGACGTCGGTGCTTTTCCATGTCTTTTCAGTTGCGATAGCTGCAGGGAGACGTCTTGCTCATCGACTCTTTGATGGTAAAACTGATCTGAAACTCGACTATTCCAACATACCGACTGTTGTTTTCAGTCACCCGCCTATTGGTACAATAGGACTGACCGAAGGTAAGTAGGCCTACTGTTGCTGAAGCTCGCAACATGCATACAAATTCATGTCTGTGAGATTGACTTTTGCTATTAAAGCTGGTAACACACAAAAATTCAGATATACGAGCTAGGAAGTCGTGTCTGTGAGCTGAGTCATGGGCATAAAATTTACTGAGATGAGGCAGCATGCAGAGATTTTATCTCGACGTCATCACTCACTGATCTCACAGAGATTTCTGTCCATATGTAGGCCTACTACTTGTCCAGCTTTAGTCATCCTGGCAGCGTGTTAGTGTTAGGGGCCTTGGAAAATGATCTATAGGGATAGCTCCACTCAGAGTTGAGGTGTTCAGTTTTGCATTCTAGTATCAGACTTGAGTGACGAAAGCTGACATTTTGTGTATTTATGTACCGGTATTACTTCTTTAGAGCAAGCCAAGAGTGAACATGGTGAGGAGAACATCCGAATTTACAAGTCGTCATTCACGCCAATGTACCATGCAGTCACAACGAGGAAGGTTATGTGTTACATGAAGATGGTCTGCCTTCTGCCAACTGAAAAGGTAACCACAATGTACCACCTAAACCCTCACCTTTTCATGTGAAGTAACAACCTCACCTCTTCAGGTGAAGATTTTCAGAATATGATATTTGTATTTTGTATTTGTGTGCCCACCTTTAGACTGATTGATTGATAAATTATTATTATGACTTGCTTCCAGGTGATTGGCATTCACATGATGGGCCAAGGTTGTGACGAGATGCTACAGGGATTCTCTGTCGCTGTCAAAATGGGTGCAACAAAGGCAGACTTCGATAATACAGTGGCGATCCATCCTACCTCATCAGAGGAGTTAGTCACAATGCGATAATAGACACATTACAATGTCTAGTTAGGCCTACCTGTATTGGGCCTGGTAGAAATGTATCCGAGTCAGTATGCATACACATAGGGCTATGATGCACATAGGGCTATGACCTATATTACTCGGATAAAAAAATAGTTGAGTCTAGATTGTATCTTTCAGATGTTTTTGAAAATTTTTTAATCTTGTGCTATTTTTTTTCAAGGATCTTGATAATTATTTGTTGCTGTCTTCAATATTTATGTTTTATATTTACTCAATTAGATATCACATGAAAAGATCAAAGAAAATTTCTCCACCACTTCACAATCAGAATACTTAAATGCAGCGGGCCCCGTACGATTTTCCCCACCCAGCGGCTTGCTGTGGATTTTAGAGACTGAATCACGGATCTAAGATGAATTATAAATTCCGAAATCGCCTCAATAGATAAGCGGAAATTAGACTGGATCAAATTGGGCACCATAGAAATTGGCCAAAATGTCTGTTTTTACTCGCCGTATGGGCCCCGGAGTTGATATGTGACCTAGGCTTTAGTGGCCCTTCTGTCAGGGAGGTAGGCCTAGAGGAGCTGATCACTGAAAAAAAGTCGAGTGCAAAAAGTATAAAAAGAACCACACACAACTCGTGTAAATTTGGATACCTAGAAACATCACATCTTCTCCTTTCCTCTTCCTTTTCTACCAGGTAAATGTGGGTTGCGTCCCCAAGAAGGTGATGTTCAACACTGCTATGCATGCAGAATTCATTCATGATCATAAGGACTATGGTTTTGACGTGCAACTGAACAAGTTTGATTGGTCGTAAGTGTCTGACATATTATTATGACACAACCCGATGATTACCGAACCTCCCTTTGTGGAGCATTGATGGATATCCTAGTGGTTTTCGCATGCACTCAGCAAGCGGCAGGTCCGGAGTTCAAATCGAGCCTGGGCTATATGATGGGATTAATCATCCCTGCCTCTTCAGTCCATCGCATGCGACAGTAAGCTGTGATGCCATGTACGGTACCTTGTGCCTTTGTGTAAGGGCAAGTTAAAGATCCAAGTGATGAACATGACGAGTACTAGTAGTTTGAGAGACCTCTTCCAGGCTGATACTCGTACTATGTCTTGGGCCCTGATGGAAAAATGAACTACAATACCAAATCTATCCTGCTTATTTCCTCTTTCAGGGTAATAAAGAACACGAGGGATGCATATATCAAAAGACTCAATGGTATCTATGACAACATGCTAAAAAATGTAAGCACCTGTGAGATTTAATCTTATTGGGCCATATTAATACACAAGTGTACAAGCTCAGACTGTAGGTTTTTTGACCTACTTTGTGTCATGCATTTTGCTGAACTGCATACAGGCCTAGGTATGTAGGTTCTTTAGGCCTATTGCTTTTGCATCAGATCAGTTTATTCACCAGTTATATTTTTGTATTGACTTCCATTATTTGAGGTCTTGTGCAACTGCTCTACTCATATCATGTAAGGCCAGACTTTTTATTTTTAGGATTACGGATTTTTTTCTTGTTCAGGAAATGTTGGAGGATGGAATAAAAATAAAAATAAAAATTGCAGGAAGAACAATTTTTTATTTTTTTTGTCGGGGAATAGGTTTCAATTCCTTGCAGACTATGTCGGAGGATGAATAAAAATAAAATTTGCCAGATGAGGACTCAGACAGGTCTGTTCAAAGCCACTGAAAACATTTTTTTTACAATCCCATGCCATCGCACATGGCCGGCCGCGCCAGGAGGCAGGAGCGAGACCTTTGAAACAGCGTACGCTAGGTAAATTTTATGGTTTTATTTTTTCCGGCCCCGTAACTGCGGTGAAGCTCAAGTTCGGAGGGAAAATAAAAATAAAAATAGCTGAATATCTGAATTTTATTTATTTTTTCTGTTTTGGCAAAAACAAACGGCGGCGGATCCGTAATCCGAAAAATAAAAAAAGTCTGGCCTAAGCTGATGTCCTAAGGGGCTAAGATATTTTTTGGTACCTAATATACCAGTATCTTTCAGAGTAAAGTGGAAAAAATAGTTGGTAATGCAACATTTACTGCTGATAAGATGGTTGAGGTTGCTGGAAATATGTACACTGCTGAGCATATTCTAATAGCGACTGGTGGACGACCATCGATACCAAACATACCGGGTAAGAAATAAGGGCTAGGACACAAATTTCAAAATCTGACGTGGGCTGTTCCTTTATCGACAATCAATCCTCGGTTTGCTTTTCCAGGTGCTGAATACGGAATATCGAGTGATGGCTTTTTTGAATTAGAAGATTTGCCAAAGTAAGTTTACCCTCATCTATTTCTTTTAGCAGATTCTTTGGCTTAGGCCTAGGGAGAACATTTCCTATGATGGAGTGGCGTGTTGAGGGTGAATTTTCAGGGTTGTTGGAGCACAGCGCCAAGTGTAAGCAGAGGACATTTGTAATACGGTACATCATCTGCTGTTTATCTTTCAGGAAAACGGTTGTTGTTGGTGCAGGGTACATTGCAGTTGAATTGGCCGGCATACTCCATGCTCTAGGGTCGGATGTCCACCTCTGTGTCCGATACGACCAAGCACTCCGCACGTTCGATTCAATGATATCCAAGGCAGTCACCGAAGAAATGGAGAAATCTGGCTTAAAGATCGAGCGGCGCACTCAGTTGAAGTCAGTAACAAAAAAGGATGACGGCAACCTTTTGATTGAGACCAATAACGGGACAATCGATGATGTGGCTTGCTTACTTTGGGCTATAGGCAGAGTTCCAAATGTCGAAATGGGTTTGGAAAATGTCGTAAGTACAATAACAGTTTTCTTTACAAAATATTGTTGTATTGTGTTGTGTAGTTCCGTCAGGGCAGAAGCCAGAGCATTATTGGCCTGGTAAGTGTGGAAGAGGCCATCACAAGTAACTCATGTTCCTCGGTGGGATGGGGTCTCTTAGTAAATGTACAGGGTGCAAGGCATCATGATGGCTTATGTCCTGGACTTGAAGAGCCAGGGACAAAACGTATAACATTGTTCTGGAATCTTGGCTTGATTTTTCAGGGTGTGAAATTGGATAGCAAAGGCAACATTGCAGTTGATGCCTACCAGAATACTAATGTGCCAAATATCCATGCTCTCGGTGATGTCTGTGGCAAGGCTTTGCTTACTCCAGGTAGGATTTGTCAGTGTTCGCCTGTGATTTGTCAAGATTGGCCCTTCCCACGTCAACGATTGCTGTGCCCCTCTGGCAATGAAGCCTGAACCTCATGGATGTAATAAGGCATATTATTTGAAACAAACGAAGGTTCTGACGTCGGTGTTTTTCCATGTCTTTTCAGTTGCGATAGCTGCAGGGAGACGTCTCGCTCATCGACTCTTTGATGGTAAAACTGATCTGAAACTCGACTATTCCAACATACCGACTGTTGTTTTCAGTCACCCGCCTATTGGTACAATAGGCCTGACCGAAGGTAAGTAGACCTACTGTTGCTGAAGCTGGCAACATGCATACAAATTCATGTCTGTGTGGTTGACTTGTGCTGTTAAAGCTGGTAACACACACAAATTCAGATACCTATACGAGATAGGCAATCATGTCTGAGCTGAGTCATGGGCATAAAATTTACTGAGATGAGGCAGCATGCAGAGATTTTATCTCAAAGTCATCGCTCACTGATCTCACAGAGATTTCTGTCCATAGGTACTACTTGTCCAGCTTTAGTTATCCTGGCAGCGTGTTAGTGTTAGGGGCCTTGCAAAATGACCTGTAGGGGTAGCTCCACTCAGAGTTGATGTGGTATGCATTCTAGTGTCAGACTTGGGTGACGAAAGCTGACATTTTGTGTATTTATGTATTACTTCTTTAGAGCAAGCCAAGAATGAACATGGTGAGGAGAACATCCGGATTTACAAGTCGTCATTCACGCCAATGTACCATGCAGTCACTACGAGGAAGGTTATGTGTCACATGAAGATGGTCTGCCTTCTGCCAACTGAAAAGGTAACCACAATGTACCACCTAAAAACCTCACCTTTTCATGTGAAGTAAAAACTTCACCATTTCAGGGGGGATTTTCAGAATATGGTATTTGTATTTTGGATTTGAGTGCCCATCTTTAAGGCCTGAACGCACTGTCGCGTTTTCCCGCCGTGGTTTCATCACTGCCCGACAAATTCTTTGTTATATTCTCGGTCCGCTGCCCTTTAACAAAGCATTTTATGCCGCTGCGGTTTCCCACTGCAGGAAAACGCGTCAGTGGGTTCGGGCCTTTAGACTGATTGATTGATTGATTGATTGATGGATTATTCTGACTTGCTTCCAGGTGATTGGCATTCACATGATTGGCCAAGGCTGTGACGAGATGCTACAGGGATTCTCCGTCGCTGTCAAAATGGGTGCAACGAAGGCAGACTTCGATAACACAGTGGCGATCCATCCTACCTCATCAGAGGAGTTAGTCACAATGCGATAATAGACACATTACAATGTCTAGTTAGGCCTATCTGTATTGGGCCTGGTAGAAATGTATCCGAGTCAGTATGCATGCATATAGGGCTATGATGCACATAGGGCTATGATGCACATAGGGCTATGATGCACATAGGGCTATGATACACATAGGGCTATGATGCACATAGGGCTATGATGCACATAGGGCTATGATGCACATAGGGCTATGATGCACATAGGGCTATGATGCACATAGGGCTATGATGCACATAGGGCTATGATGCACATAGGGCTATGATACACATAGGGCTATGACCTGTATTACTCGGATAAAAAAGTAGTTAAATCTAGAATGAATCTTTCAGATTTTTTAAAAAAATTTTTAATCTTGTAGTGCTATTTTTTGTCAAGGATCTTGATAATTATTTGTTGATGTCTTCAATATTTATGTTTTATATTTACTCAATTAGATATCACATGAAAAGATCAAAGAAAATTTCTCCACCACTTCACAATCAGAATACTTTGCATAGTGTAAATTTGGGCAGCAAAAATCACTGTAAGTGTAGAGTTAATTGTAGTTGATTAGTACCAAAAATGATGGCAGGTTTGGTGGTGCAGGGGTTGAGCACTGGACTTGAGACCAAGAAGTCCCGGGTTTGATTCCTGGCTGTGTGATAACTTTGAACTCTCAGGCTAGTCTCATGGTTCTAAGTGATGCACTGAATGAGCTGTTATGTAGGCCTACTTGAGTTCCCTAGAATGGTTTCTGGAGAGACAGGCCAACAATGTGAAGAACTTTGAGACTGTATAACAGTGGAAGTGCCATGTCCTGAAAATTTTATGAAAATGGCCCAAAATATTTTTCAATTTATTTCGCACTTCACTTCACCATACCACTTTGGATGGACTTTCTGCTAATTGTTTCTGTTTCTTCAGAGGCAGATTCCACATATATATATTAGTTTGTATTCCAGTCTGTGGTTGCCATGGAAACCAAAGTGTCAGATGTTCCGGTCCGGCATTTTTGTCAGCGTACTACGTAAACAGGTAGTGATTTGGAAACATAAGTGAGGGCAAATAATACGATATTTTATGTTCATGATATACAAGTACTGGTACATTGTAATGCCATTTCTTATAATATTTTACCTCTTTTTGAGTGCTTTCTTGTATTGAATGAGTTTAATTGTTGCCATGGCAACAATGCCCGTTTTCATGAAAAAAGGCCAATAAATCAATTCTAGCATGTATTTCGCCAGGAAGAGATATCACCAGGAAAAGATATCTCTTCCTGATTTCGCTAGTAATTCATTGTACATGTATGTAGTTGGTCCCAGCTTTGTCAATTGTGTCCAGAAACGTACTGATGGATGGCTCCAACATTCATACAGATCGGTTGCCATGGAAACGATAGAGTTTCTTGCAGATTCCCTTTTTTGTATCAGAGGCTGAATCCAGCGTAGTCGCTAAGGATTTGGCCAGACGGGAATAAACAAGCAGTTACGGATATTGGCCAGCGCCGAAGCCAGATCGGTGTCAAATCCCTTGCCATATTTCTCAAGAACGCCTGGGAATTTTTAGCAGTTTGGCAAAAATCGACAAGGCTAGATGTCCCTTCAGTCGTGTGCGAAGGGCATTTCGGCGCACGAAAACGCTTGAAAGCATTGTATTTTTCCGCGCGGTGACCAACGACGCGGAAACAAACAATGCTTTCGAGCGTTTTCGCGCACGGACAGTCCAATGGAAGGCAGACCTTGAAGCGGGTGATCCACTGTCGCAATTTTGGTGCTTGAGACGCGGTTACGTTCCCTTGCGGTTACCATGATTGCCATATAAGGCGATCGCAAGGCACCGCAACCCCGTCTCTAGCCCAAATCGCCACAGTGGATTCGCCGCTTTAGCTAGAAGCACATGTCCGATAAAATGGTGCGATTTGCCGTCCGGCAGGGGTGTTTTTAAAGTTGACTGACCCAACGCTGTCGACTCGTCATTTATCCGGGCCAGTCGATTTTAAAAACACCCCTGCCGGACGGCAAATCGCACCATTTTTTTCGATAATGTGCTTCTAGCTTTAAGCAAGGTTCATTGGCACACGGATTTGGTCCGATTCAGGTCCGTAAAAAATTGATCAAATGGACTTTTGCGTTGTCGTATCCGGAAAACTAGGAGCAAACGGACTGAAAACGGACCGGATCCGTGCGCCAATGAACCTTGCTTAAGGGCTGATTCATACTCGCTTGCGGACCGTCAAGCGCATGAAACTGGGGAGGTTTCGAAATCAAACGATAAACCAAAACTTTACGACAACGTTATTTTTCATACTACACATTAATCAGATTTTGCATTGCATTTTCGGTACAAAAATAAAGTTGTCGTTAACGTTGACTCGTTTATCGTTTGATTTCGAAACCTCCCTAATGATCGCAGGTTTCCACGACGTGAATGTGCACACGCAGTGAAATTGATCATAGTCGGCGCAAAATCCGGACGGAGTATGAATCAGCCTTTAGGGGTTAATGACTGTGAACGCAATCTTCAACCACACAACCTATCCTCCGAATCCGCGACTTGATGATGTAAGACTACCACCAAGGCTCGGCCAGGCATGACGGTGTCCAAGGATATTTGAATGGAAGTTAAGAGGCATGACAATAATTGGTCGGAGTTACGTAATCCTTCAGGATTTCCGCACACTGTGCCACGAGGTCACATTTGGTGGAAAAGTTGTCTGTGGAAGTGTGTAGGAGAGTAGCAGCAAGAAGAACGTGGTCGTCTGAAACGTTGGTAAGAAATTTTGGTTTGTTCTCTGTTTCATGGGCTGAAGTGTACATTACTTGGGATAAGCATGATTATACCGGGGATTATACTGAAACAAATGTAATATTGTCGGTTCTTTTTCTACTGCAGGCATTCTCCGGTATGTTGTAGGACAGAACTAGAACTGCTGGCCATCACCAACCCCTCCACAATGAAATTTTGTTGAGGACGGCAGCATATTGATGACGAGAGAATGATGCCAACTCGATGTCCTGCCCTTCACGGAATGATCAAACGCGGTAAGTTGCTGTCTCTTCGGACAGGTCCCACGATATGACCTCAATTCATGATGTCTCAAACAATTTCTCATTGTGTGGCAGGAGGAAGTGTCCATGGAATCAACTTTCCAACAAAGATGGTGGCGTTTTCTAGTTCTCCCACATGACGTCGTGGCCATTCATGATATAACACTACCAAACGCATCCTCACAGACAATTATTCTGACATGTGCCCATGGTCCGCTTGACCAGCTCAGCGTGCCAACGGCGCCATTGAATGCAGGCGCGGATCCAGAGGGGGGGTTTTGGGGGTCGTGACCCCCCTCTGCTCGCCACCACCAATTGTTTTTTCTTCAATAATTTGCGACAATCAGCAAAAAACGCAAGAATAAAGCTTATGCTTTGATACTGAGATGCCAGGAAATCGCGTCTATGGCCTTCTAGATTTCAAAATTTTCTGGGGGAGGCCCCCCACACCCCCCATCGGCGCGGGTATCTTCGGTGCCCGCCTGCAACGACACCCTCGGCGGCCCTGACCCCCCTCTGCCAAAAATCCTGGATCCGCGCCTGGAATGGAACATGTATTAAGATTCTGACATCATATGGTGAGAACTGTTAGAGCGCCATCTTTGTTGGAAAGGTTTATAATAAGACTTTTTTCCTGTCGGTGATCGGCGAATGGTGTCGCCATCTGTTAAGTGATCATGGGATATACACCCTCATACCATGCCCCCGTCTGCCGTCTCTTCTTCGTCGAAACCATCACCAGGAAATCCCGCCATCCTCCTTGGCGGATAACATGCTTGTTTATTCAATATGAACCTCTTTTTCAGCCTCCAGCCTCTCAGCTTCCAAACGGTCTCCTCATCCAACGACATCGAAGGGAACGAAATACTTCGCGACTGCTTCAACAGCATTCTATCTTTCGGCTTCTGAGATAACGGCTGCCCCGGAGATAACGTTACGAATTACGTCACGTGATGAATGAACTCTGTTTCAATGTACCCGGACTTGATTACGAATATCAGGACTTTATACGTCTATTCCATATGATTGCCACAAATCCACTATGTAGTCTTCCACAGGACTTGATGAGATACGCCGAATTGGATTACGTGTGAATGAACTTGGCTGTCTTCTGCCGTGCAGCTTCACTGCTGATGTTAGTCCGATTTTGATGGATTTATTATTTCTTATGCTCGTCGTCATCGACATCCGATTTCCTGACGTCTTTGGTGTGTAGGCCCATCTTATTTCTGTCGTCGTACAAATGTTTGTCACTACTGACATCCGATTTTGATGGGTTTATTTAGCATTTCTTTCGTTGTAGATAATGCTCATCATCATCCGATTTCCGAATTCCCGTATTTGATGTACAGTAGGCCTAAAAGGCTGAGTTCTCGAAGCGGTCTGTTTAGAGGCAGATGGTCAAGTCCCTGATCTCGGACGTGACATCGATTACACTGGTCGGTGCAGTGTCTGCAACTGATAACACCAAATAACGATTACGGACGAGAACCCGACCTGATGCAGGGAACTTGGCCGTTATTTGGTATAATCTGTTGCAGAGACTGCACTGAATAGTGAAACGTCACGTCCGAGATCATGGACTTGACCATCTGCCTCTAAACAGACTTCGAGAACTCGGCTAATATCATTGTCAGCAACTGTTGGGTTTATCCCGAACTGTGTTAGGCAGACTTCATTTAATATATGTCAATACTATATATAGAGCTTTGTTTTTTGTTACTGTAGGCCAAAATTTCGGAGGGACAGTAGAGAAGGTATCCGGTGTTGGAGATAGTCTATTTTCCGAACATTCCATTGTTCCAAAATTGGCCACCAGGTGACCAACTGGCGCTGTTAGTTGGACTTCAACTAGCTGAGCCAATCAGTGAGTTGGAGACTGAGTGACTGACCAATACTTGAATATTCAAGCATTGGTTACTTACTCAGTCTCCAACTCACTGATTGGCTCAGCTAGTTGAAGTCCAACTAACAGCGCCAGTTGGTCACCTGGTGGCCAATTTTGGAACAAGGGGAAAAGCCGAAAAATAACCTATCTCCAACGCGATTTTTTGGCTATGACCCGTCTCCGTAAGTTTCGATCACGGGAAGGAGAAACCTAAGTCAGTAATTATATTAATGCCTGTATTAATTAATACTCTTTAAATGAGTACATCAAAATCGGAAATCGGGAAATCGGAGGCAACTATGTTACATACGAAAAATTACATATAATGACATTGAATAAAACGGGAAATCGGATGTCAGTGACAAACATCATGTACAACAAAAAATAGCCTATACAAAAGATCATAATATTTAGTCACATAAAAAACGGGAAATCGGATGTCAATTACAATATACATGTAGGCGCTACATCAAGTATAAGGTTGTGGATCCTTGCACGTGTCGGGGGTACACTCAAATCTGCAAAGATAAAATATAATTCCCAACGAATACAAACGGACAACAACTTGGGCAAACGAACGATGATAAAATCGCATTCCTTTCGCTCCAAACTTTAAGAGGCAGGTTAACCCGCAGTAGGCTTTTATTGAGCACATTCAGAAAACTTAACAGCTACAGGTACATGTACGCCTATAATTGCCACGTTGTACAACATGGCGACCAAAATGAAGGCGAAGGAAATACATGTATGGTGGGAAGTGACAACGGCAACCTCAACTTACCGATTGTACATTCCAGTCTGAAATATAGGCAGTACCAGCGTCGTCCAACAGGTCAGCAACACGTGGAGGAACTTCTGATGAAGCTTGAGACATTCTGAAAGGAGAGGAAAGCCCAAATAAAATGTAATTCCTGCCAGTTGAACTGAAGACAAAATGGCCAGACAAAATGGTCGACACACATGTACGAAATTACAGGGACGACGAATACCAGAGCCGATTTCGGCAAGACGCAGGGTTCCACGACTTCTAAATGACTACCAAAATAGAGAAATACGGCTTTATTGTTACTTGTGGTCATAAATTTACATTTGTGCAGAGAAATACTTGTATCTTACCTTGAATTGAGATGTTTTTCTTCAATAAAAATCCGTATAAACCAAGCCTGCTTCTTCCTCCTGCCTTCATGGTGCACCTCTACGCAAGTACGTGCACAGCCCTTGACTTCTGCCCTTCAACTGACGATTCGACCGGGGCACGTGACACACCCGCCGATCTGAGCGCCACTGGCGGCGAAAATTAAAGGAGCACCATCTGCCATGCTATGCGTTAGTACTGCTATACTGGCGATGTCGAGGGAGCTACCTAGCGGCAGCACCACGTACTACAGAAATGCATTGCAAAATCACGTTGTAAACCATTCGCCGACAACGTAGTTAATCCCTGCGGTTGGAGAGTGGCCCAGTGGTGCCCCCTACCGGCAAAAGTGGCAATCCGGGCTCCTTTATAAGCGGGAGATTTTTTAAAAAATTGTCAAAAGCGTGTCCTTACCCAAAGTTTCACTTAGCCCAGTTCGCTCCGTCCTGCGTTAAATGGGGATGACGGCGAATTACGGTAGAAAAGGCGCATGCAGGACACTGATCTGTTTACAAGAAGGATACACCTACAAAATGACACCAATTGTGTCCTTTTGTCTTCATCAGAACAGCTCGGCAGACGGTCTGGAAACTTTTGTTACCTCCTGTCCTTACCCAAAGTTTCACTTAGCCCAGTTCGCTCCGTCCTGCGTTAAATGGGGGTGACGGCGAATTACGGTCCCGACGAGGCCTAATTAGGAACGAGATTGGCCAAGTGAGAAAAACTTGGTTTCAGCCAGGCCTTACCTATATTTTCTTTGTTGAAGAAGATCTGGAATGCCAAATAGGGGTTTAAGAGGTGAAATTAAGCTTCACAAAGCCGAATCCTATATTTACGAATGCTGAAAGTAGGTTTCATGACCGAATATGAGATTTACGCGAGAAAATGTAGGTTTGGAGAGAGAAAATATAGGTTTCGGCAACCGAAACCTAGTTTCGGTACCGAATCCTATATTCAGAGAGAAAATATAGGTTTCGGCAACCGAAACCTAGTTTCGGTAACCGAATCCTATATTCAGAGAGAAAATATAGGTAAGACCTGGCTGAAACCAAGTTTTTCTCACTTGGCCAATCTCGTTCCTAATTAGGCCTCGTCGGGACCGTAATTCGCCGTCACCCCCATTTAACGCAAGACGGAGCGAACTGGGCTAAGTGAAACTTTGGGTAAGGACAGGAGGTAACAAAAGTTTCCAGACCGTCTGCCGAGCTGTTCTGATGAAGACAAAAGGACACAATTGGTGTCATTTTGTAGGTGTATCCTTCTTGTAAACAGATCAGTGTCCTGCATGCGCCTTTTCTACCGTAATTCGCCGTCATCCCCATTTAACGCAGGACGGAGCGAACTGGGCTAAGTGAAACTTTGGGTAAGGACACGCTTTTGACAATTTTTTAAAAAATCTCCCGCTTATAAAGGAGCCCGGATTGCCACTTTTGCCGGTAGGGGGCACCACTGGGCCACTCTCCAACCGCAGGGATTAACTACGTTGTCGGCGAATGGTTTACAACGTGATTTTGCAATGCATTTCTGTAGTACGTGGTGCTGCCGCTAGGTAGCTCCCTCGACATCGCCAGTATAGCAGTACTAACGCATAGCATGGCAGATGGTGCTCCTTTAATTTTCGCCGCCAGTGGCGCTCAGATCGGCGGGTGTGTCACGTGCCCCGGTCGAATCGTCAGTTGAAGGGCAGAAGTCAAGGGCTGTGCACGTACTTGCGTAGAGGTGCACCATGAAGGCAGGAGGAAGAAGCAGGCTTGGTTTATACGGATTTTTATTGAAGAAAAACATCTCAATTCAAGGTAAGATACAAGTATTTCTCTGCACAAATGTAAATTTATGACCACAAGTAACAATAAAGCCGTATTTCTCTATTTTGGTAGTCATTTAGAAGTCGTGGAACCCTGCGTCTTGCCGAAATCGGCTCTGGTATTCGTCGTCCCTGTAATTTCGTACATGTGTGTCGACCATTTTGTCTGGCCATTTTGTCTTCAGTTCAACTGGCAGGAATTACATTTTATTTGGGCTTTCCTCTCCTTTCAGAATGTCTCAAGCTTCATCAGAAGTTCCTCCACGTGTTGCTGACCTGTTGGACGACGCTGGTACTGCCTATATTTCAGACTGGAATGTACAATCGGTAAGTTGAGGTTGCCGTTGTCACTTCCCGCCATATTTCCTTCGCCTTCATTTTGGTCGCCATGTTGTACAACGTGGCAATTATAGGCGTACATGTACCTGTAGCTGTTAAGTTTTCTGAATGTGCTCAATAAAAGCCTACTGCGGGTTAACCTGCCTCTTAAAGTTTGGAGCGAAAGGAATGCGATTTTATCATCGTTCGTTTGCCCAAGTTGTTGTCCGTTTGTATTCATTGGGAATTATATTTTATCTTTGCAGATTTGAGTGTACCCCCGACACGTGCAAGGATCCACAACCTTATACTTGATGTAGCGCCTACATGTATATTGTAATTGACATCCGATTTCCCGTTTTTTATGTGACTAAATATTATGATCTTTTGTATAGGCTATTTTTTGTTGTACATGATGTTTGTCACTGACATCCGATTTCCCGTTTTATTCAATGTCATTATATGTAATTTTTCGTATGTAACATAGTTGCCTCCGATTTCCCGATTTCCGATTTTGATGTACTCATTTAAAGAGTATTAATTAATACAGGCATTAATATAATTACTGACTTAGGTTTCTCCTTCCCGTGATCGAAACTTACGGAGACGGGTCATAGCCAAAAAATCGCGTTGGAGATAGGTTATTTTTCGGCTTTTCCCCTTGTTCCAAAATTGGCCACCAGGTGACCAACTGGCGCTGTTAGTTGGACTTCAACTAGCTGAGCCAATCAGTGAGTTGGAGACTGAGTAAGTAACCAAT
>NMRB01000135.1:258814-269527 GCA_002633025.1 Notospermus geniculatus
TGTCGTTAACGTTTACGTTTATCGTTTGATTTCTAAACCTCCCTAATATGACTACAACAACGTCTTTATTTTGGTAACGTCTTTATTTGCGGCTATAACCGCCATGGGGTTGGAGACAGAGTAGAGCAGTGCAATGTACGTTCGTTGGTCACATCGTGTGAATTATATAAATTTATCACATCGCCGGGTCGATTCATGCCGCATGGGTCGTGGTTTTGAGTACATGTATATCCATCGTTCATACCAGCCACACTTTCATCCACTTCAAAAGAAATTACCCTGTCTGAATTCCCCCTAACTCCAACGAATCATTAATGCCGTTAGGCTTCTTTTCCTTTCTACTTTGTACACATTTTCATTTAGAGTGGGATGAGCTTACGTAAAGATGCGTTTCGCTAGCAGCCATCTTGGCAAAATTAGGTCATCACCATGGGGATTCCCCCCACTGGGGGATGGGAGAACCAATCATCTGTCACTTCATATAAGAAAATCCCATGGTGATGACCTAATTTTGGCAAGATGGCTGCTAGCGAAACTCAGCCACCGCCCAGTTGTATTAACAGTAAAGAGTGTCCTCCAGCTGTAATAAGTTCCATGACGGATTAAGGTCTATAGTTTGATACCTGATGAAGACACAGTAAGTGTCGAAAGCTTGTATCGGGTCCTCGGACCAATAAATAGTTGATCTTCAACAAGGTGTCGCACTCATTTTCTATTCTATAACTTTAGAAACTACATGTAATCGCCAGATTTACAGAATGTAGCAATGGGATCTTCTCTTCCCAGGACAGTTTTTCCTGATGGAATTCTTTCCTTTCTCACCTAGTGTGATCTCCAAGGACCGTGGAGAACGTCATTGCAATGGAAGTAACCAAATACAAATCCTAACTTTTTGTGTGAGTGTTAGCGACATAATCCTTCACAAAGGCCTAGTCCAGAGAGAGGTGGGAAAAGGCCTCCAGGAGCCTTTTCCCATACACGATCAATAATATTGATCGTGTATGGGCCGCTTTAGGCACCACCTTCACCTTGTAGACTACCGGGTAGCCCTATCTCGATCTCAGGCACCAAGTATCCTCTTCACCTTGTAGACCAGCCCTATCCCGATCTCAGGCACCAAGTATCCTCTTCACCTTGTAGACCACCCCTGTCCCGATCTCAGGCACCAAGTATCCTCTTCACCGTGTAGACTAGCCCTATCCCGATCTCAGGCACCAAGTATCCTCTTCACCGTGTATCCCGGCAGCGAGTAGAAGAACAACACGATAAAGACGATGACAAAAATGATGAGGCATAGTTTGATGAGGCACCATCGATACCGTTTGAGGACCGCCTTCACGATTCGTAAAGGGTTGATGAGGGTGAGGAAGGAACCGAACGGACGCCTGGAAGAAAATCACAAGTGGAACCGGGTGTATTTCAAGCCGAACGCCAGGCATCCGTCGGCGTATCCTACGTCAGCACGAGACCATTTTGGTCATCGCCAGGAACGACCGACGTCCCGTAAAACGGAAAGCAATTTTGTGCGTGGCTTTCACCACGCAGGAGACAATTGTTATTATAAATAGCAAATGCCTTTACTTCAAGATTTGTAATACTTTAACATTGGATATTGTGCAAATCTTAAGAAAAAGCATTTGCTAACTTTTATAAATACCACACAGTTAAAAAAGGAGTGTTAAGATAACACTGAAAATGGGTGTTACTGTAACACCGATTATGAGTGTCCATTACCACCCAACACCAATTTTGGGTGTTATGTATCTAACACTGTACAGTAGTGTTAAGTTACCTAACACTGTATAGTAGTGTTAAGTTAACACCCAAATGCAAAAATATTTTTTAAAAACATGCTGAAAACGTGTTTTTCTCACAACACTGCCGAAAATACGTTTTAAACGTCCATTTTGGAAAAATAAAAGAAAGAAAAAAATGTGCAGGCGGTCGGATTTGAACCCGGGACCCTCTGCACCGCAAACCCCTTCCAGATCCACTACACCATGATTCCACTTGAAAAACACGAGGGAGTTTTTGATATAAGAATGGCAAACTTTTTATTTTACACTTAAGACCTGCTTCAAAACAGCGTGAAGGAAATGGCAAGCAAAGTTATAATGATTTCATCACTTTGTCTTGAAGAATTAGATTTTGGCATGGCGAAATCAACAAATAGTTATCAGTGGTAGCTAACACTACTTTACAGTGTTAGTCTTTTACCTTAACACCATTAATGGGTGTTCAAAATGGTTAACACCGACGGCTAACACCAATTTTAAGTGTTAGACATTCCCTAACACCATTTATGGGTGTTAAACGTTGTTAACACCGACCCTTCAACACTCAAAATTAGTGTTAAAACGTTTGACACTCTTTTAACACTGATTTATAGTGTTATCAGACAGTTAACACTACTTTTGGGTGTATGGTTAACACTACTTTTTTAACTGTGCAGCCAAATGCCCTTGCTTACTATGAGCAATCAATGAGCATGATGGTAAGCAATGGGATTTCTTAGCATTAAATCGTTCATCAAGGCAATGCTAGCAAGCAACTTGGGCTTCTTCTTGCCTCGCCTTGAAACTAACATCCGCAAATTCATTGCTGGCAATGAAATTGGTAGCAATGAGAGCACTGACGGTTGTGGTGTGGCCGCTTATGAGATCTGCCAAGTTGTTAGAGTCATCTACCACGACGCCTTCGAAATAGGCAGGGCCCAGTTGTTCAAAACAGTACGGTATGTGTCGGAAGGTGACGTTTTCTTCAGTGCTCTCTTGGCGTTTCTCCATGGAGTGAAGCCCATTTTTGCCATTTTAGTAGGGAGGTTTCGCAAGCGCCAAGTGTAACATCTGTGAGTGTTTCTGTAGCTCAGTGTTCCCCAACAATAGACACGGCCTTTAATGGTTATTGTTGGGTTAGTTGCCGGTTAATCCGTCAGGAGGGAAACAATAAGAAAAACACAGAAATACAGGGAACACTGATCGACGTTACAGCCTAAAGCCTAGTTTATACTTCGACGCACGACCATCGGCGTCCGACGCACGATCAAAATCTGTATGCCGACACCATTAGGTCGGCGTCCAGATTTTGATCGCGCGTCGGACGCCGATGGTCTTGCGTCGAAGTATAAACGCGGCCTAACCGGGCGCTTGCGAAACCTCCCTAATGAACAACCCAGCCCAGGTGTTATTTGCCATCGGGGTAACGGCGATAAAAAGCATAAAGCAGCTAGACTATATGTTAGTATTTCATAAACTTTATTAGACATTTTCAAAATCAAAAAGAACAAATTGTGAAATAGACAAAAACGTAACAAAAATGGTTCTGAGGTATTTACAATTGTAAAAAGAAAGAATGCATTGCTGAAGGTGGGAAGATATTTGACTAAGCCAGGCAACTTTTCATTCTCCCTTGTGACTTACCCTAGAATCTAATAATCTACTCATATATTGTTCCTGATCAAGAAGCAAGGTTTTCCTGTTGGTGATCGACGAATGATGTCACCATTTCCAGTTCTGAAGTGATCATCTATGCACCCGACTGCCACCTGTTGTTCGTTGAACCACAGGCCCTTGGAGAGCTGTCAGTGACGTTAGAAGACATATCTACCCCAAAAGCACAAGTTTGTTTTTGGTAGACACGTGTTCTCAACTCACTGACAGATCTAACGACCTGTGGTTGGACGAACCACAAGCAAATCAGGCCTAGTTTTATTAAAATATGACATGACTTGTGTACTTCATTGTTCTGAGACCCTTCTACATCTATTCATCTAATGGCCATGAAAAAGTATCAAGTACAAATTGACGGCTGGTATTATTCAACTAAAAGCTTGCATTCTACAGCAGAGGCCTACTACTGTAGTATATTGCACTCAAAACATATAAATTTGACAATGTGGATTTTGTGGAGCATGTTACCTGACTGAAACCAGAATTCATACCCTGTTTTCCCCTGAAGCAGCTACTAATGCCTTGAATAACATTTGAATGGCACTACATTTTTTTAAATGCATGATGTTGAGAATTGTCACTGAACTTGGTAACATTTTTACTTGGGATACAACTTATAGGCCTACCAGTAACTGAAATGCTTTGTGTTGCCAGAGAGAAAAGACTGGTTACATTTCAGAGTGACTAAATGAAACCTACAAAAGCACTTCCAGCCAAGTAGACAGCATTGTAGACTCTCAACCTGATACAATTCAGCTGATTATTACACTCTACCCATTATAAAGTAGACTTGGACTATTGTGGGCTATCCTGCTCACAAAAGCTTTGTTTTGGAATTTGTCTCACAATTCAGAACCATTGTCAAAGAGAATCCATTAAAGATGCATGAATTCCTTTGAAGGTAAGGGTAACCATGCACAAACGATATCAATTTGAATTTTTCTATCATGAGCTTATTATTAATGTTTTATGCAAATGCAATCTACTTGGTTGGTGTTGCTTGGAAGAATTCTACAGCAATTGGGCAATATGAATAAAAAGACTCACAAAGCAAATACTTTTTACTTCCTAATGTAGCATAGAAATGCTCAGGAGGGCATATAGTAAAAGCACTTACATACCGGTATGTACAATAACAACAGTACTCATTATTCACATCACCACCATTTGTTATCTAACCATTGCTCCATAAACTACCAGTCACCAATTTTCCACCGAGCCATGAGACAATCAAATACAATTCCGAACATGATGATGTCAAATTTGGGCAACCTGTAGAAAGTTGGTTGGCTTGGAGCAATGGCAGAAGGTATAAAGTGCAGGTTGCAGGTTAATGGTTAGGGTCAGTGTTAGTGTCCAATGGTGCGAATTCAAATGTAAGGCAAAGCACATTTCTATCCATACGCGTATGGAGAGAAATCTATTTGTGGTTCACCCCTCTAGGGACAATTGCCTTCCGGGAGTTTCCAGGAACCCTAATTACCGTTCACACGCTCTGCTGCGCCAAGCCTGCCTATCAAGGGTACCTAGGGCTGTCTCCAGGCGCCAGCAGCCAATCACAGCAAAGCGCGCGATTCTGAGCTAACCCAGATTCCTGGGGCTTAGATTTACTCCTGCCTTACAGGAAACAACATCTCTTTTCAACTTTTTGACCCACCCTCCACTTCCCTCATTTCCTGGTTCCTGGATGCTCTCTTATGGTATCCTGTTGTGTGTGGCGGTTTGCCCCACTCCTTTGCCATTTCGTTGCCCCCTGGTATGCAGCAGCATGTGTAATTTAGGTAACTACTCAAATATTTCTTATTCGCTGCATATCGCTGATTTTTTATGGGGCCTATTTTTCACAAATTTTCATATATCAAAAAGTCAAAATCGCAATAAAGTCACTCCGTGGCCATTTCATGTCTAATATTGTCTTATTGTTATTTTCTGTCCGGTGGGCACTCAGCCTTGGTGAGTGACCCCAACATGCATGTATGTTGTACCTCTTAACCCGGAGGGGGCGACACCACAAATACTACTGCCTGCAGGTCTGCAACCTGCATTTTATACCAACCGCAATGGCAGACACTACATCCATATCTTTGAGTTATTTTACTCAAAAGCAAAAAAGAAGGTTACAAGTGTAGTTGACATTATTATTGCAGGGAGTATAGCTACACTATGTTTTAACCTGGCAAAGATGACCAGTATCACAGACTTCCCAACATTTGGATTCCAAAATGTAAACTCATTCCTGAACAAATTAGGCCCTATCCCAGTCAAGAACATTAAACCCACAGGGTCGTATTCATGAAGCGGTTCTATCGTTAGAACCCTCTTAGGCCGGTTCCAAGAAGAGTGTTTGACGATACCTGGAACCGGCCTAAGACGGTTCTAATGATAGAACCGCTTTATGAATACGACCCACAATGTCTTAGCTCTAGCTACTCCCTGTACAGCACTGAGAACAAACAAGACCTTTCACAGACTAGACTCATTCCTGTCTTTGGGACCTACACACCCATGGAGCTCTGAGGACAAAATGGCAGACCCACCATTTTTGTCCCTAGCAGCCAGAGCACCATGGGTGTGTAGATGGCAGAGATGGGAACCAGTCCAGGGCCTACATCCAAAACAGTGATTTGATATTAGGCCTACATCAGGTTGAAGATCTTATTCATACCAGCTGGTGGCCCCGCGTAAAAGAAAAGCACAAGCACCAGTATTAGCAACAAGACACAGCAACAGCGGCAGATGGTCCATTTGTACATCCTCCATATATAGTGGCGGAGCGCTTTGAGTGGCGCTAAATACATCATAAATGAAGCGTCAGGCCGGCTAAAATTAAAAGCAAGCAAAAGCAACATATTAGCTGTGTTTTGCCAAGTTGCCAAATTTTGCATAACGGAAAGCATTTTGATCGAGAACAAAATTTGACGGCAAGATATGACTCGAGGCCCAAAATGATGATGATGAACATGATTAAGTACCGTACATGGTTGTTGTAACTTAGGCAAAGTTTAACTTTTGATGTCAAATGTCTTTGTTGACAAGCTACCAAACAAGGACATAGCAAGTGACTTCGATCATCAGTGGCAACGGTTGTTACCACTGGTCACTAGCTCTGAAGTGGTTGGCAACAATCGTAAACTTGCCAGCAACAGTTTCAAAATATCAAACACGTTCCATTTTTGTGGCAGTTGTCTATTAAAAAGCACGGAATAGTCTGTCCATTCCAGCAGGGGGCGCCGCGTAGAAGAAAAGCACAAGCAAGAGAATGATGAATAGTATGCAGCAGCATCGGCAGATGGTCCATTTGTACATCCTCCAGATATAATGGCGGAGGGCTTTGATTGGTGCGAAATACAGCATGAATGATGAGTCGGGCCGTCTACAAAAGCAAGCAAAGCAGCTGTGTTATTGGCAATTAAAGCAGTGATATGAAATGAAATGAAATACCACACATAAGTTCTTACCCTTTGTTTTCCTATTGATTGCTTTATGATTTAAAGGGATTCATGGCAACATTGAAAGCATGAGGGCAATTCCATGCAACCTGTCACTCCTTGATGATCGTTTCAAGGATTACCATTGTTTCATGGCATTAATTGTTCAGGGCACAAATTAAATGCCATCCAAAAAACAAAGATAATGGTGAGAAGAATTCTAACAGCTCTCAGTTCAAAACACACGAGAAACCCTCAGCTGTAAGCCCAAAATCATTGTCAAGGAGTGACAAGGAGCTTGTGCGTGGAATTACCCACAACACATAGCAACACAAAAACCATTTTATTGTACCGTAAGCACTTCAACTGAATAGAATTGCCATCGTTGTCATCCCATGACAATGACTGCCAAGAAGCACTTTTTTGCACCAAACTTGGTGAAAAAAGCAACCAATGCCTCAAGGCATTCAAGCAACCTAGCTGGTTCTGGTTCTGTTGAAGCACATTGATGATTAAACAAATAAAATAAGCAATGTGGCAGGTCGTCCTTTGACACCATCCAGATGTACCTCAAATGATTTTGGGGCACAGCACCATGATTGACGAAGCAAGCACAGCTCAATCAATGAAGACGTTGCAAGTCAAGATCTTGAGTCATGGTGTGATCTTGAGTCACAGCCGAGAAAGACCTATGGTGTTGCGGTCACGACTGATGACCTGGAGTTGCAGCTGACATGTAGGTCATCTTTTGGATTACAGCACTGTCTTTCTCAGTTAGGCCTTGACTTGAAATCATTCTTACAACTGCAGCATGTCCAATGTCATTCTCAGCTACAGACTCAAGATCACATTACAATGACTTGTGAACATGATTTACAATGTCTTCACTTTGCAATGTCTTTATTGCTGATGTAACCGTCCATAGATTGCAACTGGGTAGTGGACAAGGAATTAAATGAACTTTCCTAACTCCTTCAACTGATACATTATTTGGAAGTGTTAAAAACTGGCAAATACTTTATCCATGCCTGCAGGGGGCGCTGCATACACAAACAACACAATTATCAAAATCAGCAACAACAAGCAGCAACATCGTATAATCCACCACTTGTACATTTTCCAGATATAATGTCGGAGTGCTTTGAGAGGTGCCAAGTACATCATGAAGGTCGAATCTGGACGTCTAAAATTAAAAGCAAGCAGTGCCAAATTAGTAAATGTGCATTGGAGGGGTCATTTTGGCTTATTTTGATATGGGGTACACCACTGAACATGTTGACAGTGGCCCGTATTCAATAAGGGTGATCATCGCACGTTTAAGGGTGTTTTGGCCTAATCAGCGTACAAATTCTGCATTACACAGGTTAAAGGCCTAGAAAACTATTGTCTGATGTCTGTACGGTGGTTCACCAGAGGCGTTTACCCGCAGGATAATCACACGCGTCCAACTATCCTGCGTCTAAGTCAAAGAGCATGAAGGAAATGTTGAACGATCAGGAAGGCTTGTCTAGAATTTCTCCAACACGTTCTATTGTCCTCCCACACTAAGACGCAGGAATGTTAGACGCGTGTAATCATCGTGTGGGTAAAATGCCAGGGATCAGGCAGCTTACAGAACGTACAACAATAGTTTCTAGGCCTATAACCTGTGTAATGCAGAATTTGTACACTGATTTAGCTAAACACCCTTATTGAATACGGCCCAGTGTGTTTTGAAAATAAGGTTCCAAGAATTTCAATTGACACTTTCTGTGAAAACACCTTCTCAATAGGATGTCTGTGACAATGACTTTTAAATTGAATATCAAAATATGCTTCAGTGACTCAACCTCTTTGACTCCTTCAAAAAACAACCTTTTTTGAAGGAGTCTACCTTTAAAAACTTCAGAAACTAAAATCAAGCTGCTGAGCAGATATATGCAAAGGAAAGAATACACAAGTCAAGACATGACATCAAGACATCACATTGGAGAAAAGATGCAGAACATGAACTATGAAGAAATGTGATGTTGACTCAAGGAACTGAAGACAGACAACTGCCGCCTGTAACAAAATAAAAGCAGGCAAAATATTAGTGAAATTAACTGAAAACACTGAGCAAACTTTAGATTTTTACCTCCACCTGTGCGATTCTGCGACATGTAATGAGAAAAAGCGCCCATTATAATGGGAAAACATGGACATCACCAGGAACTTAAATTAATTCATCACATCACCTCTACGGGAACTGCACAAGCCTGAGATTGACCGGTATACCCTGCATATTCTCCTGCATTTGTTCTTGAAGTACGGTGCAGGCAGTGCTGTTGTAAAGGAGTCCATTTTGACAAGAAAAGTGTTGTGTTCAAATCGCTCAGCAGAGATATAACTATTGAGACAGATGAAAAACAACAAAATTTACCTAAATATTATTGATAATTCTCTATATACAACTCAAGTGCATTATAATCAACAACATTATGCCTGGCTTATATTAATACTGATAACCAATTTAACTTTTAATGACATTAAATTCATAAGTACCTTATTTACATTAAGTACAATAGTGCTTCATACTTAAGTAGGCAGAACTGACCCCTCGTGCAAAAACTGCACAGATCCAATTGTCTAGAAACTAGCCATGAGACAAAAACTGTTACCAGGTATCTAGACATAAAAACAGTTCTTACATGCTGTTGAATATTTTGTTATTTATTGCCGATGGAGCTGAATATAAGAATAGCCCAATCATAACGGCCCAGATTACGATACAGCAGATTTTGAGGAGGACCCAACGGTACATGTGCCAGCAGTATGCTCGCAAGGCCTTCAGGGATCCGAGGTAGTAGTTCAGGATGGTGGAGTCTGGACGACTGGGGAGAGAATAAGAGAACAGAGAGAGAAGTGAAGAGAAGAATCTTAGTAGTTTAGCTTAGTTATGAAGAGAGAAGAGCTGGAGAGAGAAAAGAGTAGGTGAGCCAAGGAGTCTACAGAACCCTGCACAATTGACCTCCCTTCCGCACCGTGCACCATCCGCGTACGATATGCAGCGTCATGCACGTATCGTCCTCGTATCTTCCGCGGACGTCATGCGCCGCCGTGGAAGGCACATAGTGAAGACGTAATGTCATTTGTCTGTTGTGCGCGGACGTCACGCAGAAGAGAAGAAGAGACGCATGACGCACCCGTACCATACACAATGAACTGAAGCGTACCTTCTGCGCGACGTTCGCAGAAGGTACGCGGATAAAGGTAGGTCGATCAATTGTGCAACGTACTGTAGCTGTTGAAAGAAGAGAGAAAAAAGTAGTGAAAGGAACATGAGATGTTCTCTTTTGTTCAGCACTGTAGTTAGAGTGACTGTCAAGAGATGAGAAAGAGGAGGTCAGTGAAGGAGTTCAGCTGTTCAACTGAAGAGAGAAAACACAGAAATGAAAGGAATATGAGATATTTTCAGCAGTTCAGTCCATGGCAGTGATGATAGCCAGGGTGACTGTCTTTGACGAATAACGTTCCCCACTCTTGGATTTGGTTCTCAATTTCAGATTTCCGATCAAAATTTTCCATTTTGTGGAAACACACCACCAATGGGTACCAGGTTCCCTGTTTGATAATCCTACATGCTGTCCCATATTTTGTTATTGATGGCTGATGGAGCTGTGTAGAAAAACAGCCCCAACAGAACAAGTAACAGAAGAATACAGAAGCATTTGAGGATGGTCCATTTGTACATTGACCAGCAATAGTGTCGGAGGGCCTTCAGCGGGCCTAGGTAGTAATTGATGAACGAGGAATCGGGACGGCTGCAAGAAAAAATATGGAAGAAACTCGTCAGTGTTGGTGACACGAGGTGATTT
>NMRB01000135.1:270208-292713 GCA_002633025.1 Notospermus geniculatus
AGCGCCGCGAAAATTTCACGGTTTACAGTATACCTCACATCATTACATCATTATTTGAACATTTTGCCCAGGAGACCATTAGAGAATGCTGGGGGGACCGAATACAGGAAAAGACCAATGAGAACGGCCCAAATGACAATACAGAAACACTTCAATATGGTCCATCTGTACATGGACCAACAATAGGCCTTCATTGCTTTCAGGGGGCCTAGGTAATAGTTGATAAGTGTAGAATCAGGGCGGCTGGAAGAAACGGAAATATGCGATTAGTATACGATGGTAAGTAACCTTGGTCCCAGTTCCGACACTGCCTTGGCCTGGTGATGAGGATGGGCCATAATTGTTCACTGTTCAGTGTGGTCATGCAAATCTCCTGTAGAAAAAAAATCTTTAGGGGAGGTATTAAAAGAGTGTACATGCTACAAATGGTGAATCAAGGTATGGGCCTACATTAGTCATGGTAATTTTTGGGAATCGAAACATCACAAATGACTGTTACTGTTCCAAGAAGTTAGTGGTTAGTCTGTTGTTAGTGCACTGCAGCAATGGATTTAACAAAGCAGGCTTCTTACTAACATCCTGTGTTAATGAGTGGTTATTAGGGAGGTTTTGCAAGCGCCCGGTTAGGCCATACGACGACGTTTATCTATTGTTTGGGTATACCCACACAATAGATAAACGCCGTCATAGGGCCTAACCGGGCACTTGCGAAACCTCCCTATTAATAACGCTCCCTACATCTCCACATACAAACCGGACAAGCAATGAAGTGTATACCAATACTCGTCAAGACTTACTTGGGAGCTGTAAGCGGCTCCGGTTCATTCCGTGCCGTCCCGACTGGACCCGTTTCAGCCTCTTCTGCTGTGACAAGATGCATCTCAAGTTCACATTTTCCCTGAAATTGAGGAAGGTATCTTGGATAAATAACAGTACCAACACACCTGCATCACCTCTGAGGTCCTCAGGAGCTCCAGTTTCCGCCTTCACTACATACAAATCACGCAATTTGTCTACAGAACCAATAATGAGGCAAGTGAGAGCTCACGGTTCTTGACTCAATAATTTTGTTACCGTACCTTGAGTTCCATTTCTCCACTTGTTTCATCAAGAGCGACAAACGGGTACCAGCCTTTCACTCTCCTGTTACGGAAGATGGAAATCTGGGGTTGACTCCCGTCTGTGTTCAGCATCTCCTTCTTGCAGGCTTTCACCGTTTTTGCGGGCCGTGGGAATTTCGACAGGTGTAACATGAAGGACCCTAAAAATGTCAAGTTTCAAATCACTTCAACGCCAGCTCTATTTTGACATTATTTGGCTGAATGCCATAGGTTCACATTAGGAACGTTATGACACCCTTTTAATTGGAAAATTCCTGTAAAACTTACATCGCACCAATGGCATCGTTGTTGCTTTACTTTAGGGCACAGTGACTTACCTATGAAATCATCAGACGACACAATATCAGCATCCCAGCACTGGAGGAAAAGTCGAGGCTGTATCTTGTACTCTGTCTCATCAACTGAGAAGATACTCTCCTTCTGCTTAATGACGATCTTGTCCTCGGATTTCAAGTAGTCGAACGGGAAAACAAAACGCCAGTTGAAGTTGCCTTCCCCGGTCATTGAACTGGGCGAAAAAAGATGGCCAAGTTTTAGAGCAATATCTTTCACTTTATCGGGACAGATCTAGCACTCCAAAATGGGGAGGCAACAACGCAAGTGGGAAAAAAGATGGCCTAGTTTAGAACAACATCTTTCACATTATCAGGGCGTATTCAGCACTTCCAGATAAGGGAGGCCCAGTTGGAAGATGGCCTAGTTTAGACCAGCATTTTTCACATTACAGGTGCGAACCCCAGTGGGAAAAAGAGAGCATAGTGATGAAAACCAATGACCTACTTGTAATGGACGTCAGTAGCCTGGTCATCCTGTCCAAATCCCTTCAGCCAACCCTTCACAAAGATATCACTAGATGCCTCACCGCTGAAGATGTTGGCTTCTTGTAACTCAACCTCGTCTGTGTTCCATATGATTACCCGGAGCTCGTAGCTGAAAAGGAACCAATAAATACTGTACAGTGTTGTCCTTGGCATACAAAACTAGCCATGCACCCCTTCAACCCTCATTCAGTTGAAGATGTGTGATAGGCTTCGAATAGGCTACACTCCTCCTGCAATGTTTTCGTTTGTTCTGTATGCTCCACTCACAAAACACTGCTTCGAATAGCCAGTATTCTGCAGATTGACCGCCAGATGGCACCACTACTGTTCCCGCTGTCGTGGCGGAGAAAGTGTTTTAGGAGTTTGCTTAGTTGCAGCCTGATGGCGGGCGCTGATTGGTTGGGCAGAAATAGTGCCATCTGGCAGTCAATCGGCAGAATACCGGCCATTCGAAGCAGTGTTCTGTGAGGGGAGGATACAGGGCAAATGAAAACACTGCGAGAGGAGTGTACGAATAGGGGAGATCTGTATACTCTTGCTGAATCTATAGGCTTATGCATGTAGTTACATGGCCCAAACATCCACTGTCTTACTTTAACTAAGACAGTGCATCTTGAACAAGTTTTCAGAAGGGATAGGCCCTCCTGCACAACACATCAAAATGACCCCAAAAAAGCTCATGTGGTAGGCCTACCTCTTTGGAAGCCTAGGGCTAACGTCCACTGGGGGCCTGTCAGGCGGCAGAGCTTTTGGAAACAAGTCAATCCACAACTCTAACTTTCCCTGCTCCACTCCTGGCTTCTCTGGTGTAAACAGTGAACGTGTTTCGATGTGCTCTGGGACCAACTTCTTTCCGTATTTTGGAACATCTTGGAAATGTTTCAGAGCTTCTAAAGCTAGAGGTTCGTTCGAGATCTTTTGTTCACCTTAGAAAAGAATAAAAGTGTTTTCATAACTGTTTTTTTCATTAGGTTGCCACTTACTAAATGTAGTCAAGAGAGCTACCGGTACTGAAAGAATCGCCACACTTACCATGTTCATCTTTGATCATATTTGGCCCAGTGAAGTAGTGGCCGCCGACCTTGACTCGACTTGCATTTGAATCAAACTTGGGCTCCGGTAAACCACGGTCTTTACAAACTGCGCTGAGTATACAACATGGCTTGACCGGATCTCGCCACTGGTTGTAGCCATGACTGGAAAACAATGAAAGATGTCAGTGACCTTTCGACCAAAGCACGGGGGCCTTGTAAATGCATGCTGAGGCTGATACCGAGAATGGACTAAAGCTAGTGTGACACATACATTTCATATTTATTCGCAAGTCCGACCGTTGCACGGTGTGAGGTGTAGAACCGGTTCTCAAGGTCAATCTTGGTTTCGCCAATCAGATCGTCTGATCCAGCCATGTCCCAGTCAATCACACTTATCGTCAGAAGAGATTCCATCGGGAATAACCCTTCCATCTCGTAACATCTGCAACATGAGAACATGATCAAGCACTCGTTAATTGGTTTGCCCTCGAGTCCAGCAGACGGCATCTTCTTGACGTTATCTCTCATCCTATGGTATTGATTCGAAAATATTTGAAGAAATGTTTTTTCTGTCAACCATCTGTCAACCATAATTATAGAAGTAGCCGTGTTGATCGTTGAATGGATGAGTAGAAATGAAATGAAATAGGTAACACCGTCTTATAAATCAACTAGGATATATTGAGACAAGCTTTCGACCCTATCGGGCCTTCATAAGGTCTGACCTGATGAAGGCCCGATAGGGTCGAAAGCTTGTCTCAATATATCCTAGTTGATTTATAAGACGGTGTTACCTATTTCATTTCATTTCTACTCATCTGTCAACCATCATTCGTTTCCAAGGCTTTTAGAAAACTTCACCAGAAAAGATACCGGTACTGTCCGCTCTATTTTCCAAGTCAACCACCCTCAGATCTATGCTATTTATTAATTCAATCTAGGATTTCCTGAGGAACATGTGACTTACTTGCCGAAGACAGGATTCAACTGTTTGGAGATGTAGTTCTTCTTATCATTAACTACTTGCTTGCCGAGTCTGAGGCAGATGTACGGGTCGGCTTTGCCGTTGGTGTCAGCAGGATGAAGGTCATTGGCCTGGAGTGAGAAAGAAAGACAGACGCCAGTGAACCCCAGCCACCCTGATGAGTTAGAGGGATCGAAATGCACAGGGATCGCGTTAAAGTGCGTCCATGCGTCCCTGGACGCATGATATCAACTTCAGACGCAAATTGAGAAAAAAAGTTTCCTGCAAAAACGTCCTCCTGAGATATTCAGGACGCAACGTAAGACGCCTAATTTTTTCATTCTTGCAATTGAAAAACGTCCATGCCAATATGGCCGTATGAATTTTTATGATCTATGAGGAAAAAAATGCCCCCTTAGGCCTATTGACGCCGTCTCTGCGTTACCACGCGCACTGTCAACATATCTCTTCATATTTGCTGGTCTTCCCTGCAAAAGAGTCCATTTAGTTGGACTCATGGGAATCGAATTTGGACTCCTCATTTTCAAGCAATCTGACGCAAAAAGAGTCCACTTGAAAAAATGGACTCATGAAAAAAATCCTTAATGCTACCACTGATGCATGTTATAAGGTATAGCATGACAATTTTTTAGTTGTAACTCCCATACCCTAATGATGTAGACCCTGATTTTGACTTCAACGGGGTCATTGCTCGGTAGGTTCTTCATCAGTTTCAGCTCACTCTTGGCTGGTGCTGGGATATCCTCATCTGCTGCACCAATACGATAGATATTCAATGTCCCCTGAAATACACAATGAGTGAACATCAAAATGATTCAGACAATAGGCCTACTTCCAGTGACACTGCACTGGAGGAAATTTTGAGATTTTGTGGTATTGAAATGACAATCAGATATTATCATTATCACCTTGAAGTATCCCGAACATCGGCTATCATCATCTTCCTCGTCGTCCATTTTCTTTCCCCGTAGCAACGGGAATTTTTGGAGCCACTCCTCAAATCCTTCATAGCCAGATACGTTCTCAAGTTCACAGCGGTAAAACTGGAAAAAGATGGTTGAAAGAATTATCTGCCAGTACCCTTTTGTCGCAAAGGCACACGTACAAAATTTGAAGATATGTGAAAAAAAGACTAAAATTCTCATTCAGTTTTGGTGGCGCTGATGATGTTGGGGGCGCTGATGATGTTGGGGAGATGTTGGGGGCACTGATGATGATGGGGGCATGATGCTATGCTGCAAGCAAGCACCACACTCATTTGTGAACCACAGTCATGACAGTGTCACAAATCCAGCGACATCATGCCTGGATGCAGCCTTTGAGAGTCGTGACAACTTACCTTGATTCTCTCTATCAAGGCCTTCTCTTCATCAGCATTTACGTCATCCTCATACTTCATTTGGCGCCCACTGTCCTTGTCTTTGATTTTAACTTTCTGTAATTGTTCCTAAAAACAAGAATATTTTTGTCCAGATGAGTGATAACTCACAATGATGCTACTGGTTCCAAACCCTTACCTGAGCACATGTCATGAAATCTGTAATTCACAGACAGAAAATAACAATAATACATAGTGCTTCACATCATTACCAGTCTTTCCAATTAAAACACCTTTGTAACTGATACCGGCACCTCCATGCTTCACCCAATTCCCTGCTGACTAAACTAGGCCTATCCTTGGAGGAATTATACTGAGGCCTATCCAAGTAGGGGTCTAGCATTTGCATTGTCAAATTTACAACATCGCGGATGCACTTCCATACGAATCGCATGCAAGAATTTCTGGACCTTCCATGGCAAAATGCCTACAAATTTGATCTTCATGCTACCAAATCTGATCTTTGCACCAACAAATCTGATCTTTGTGACCAACCGCTTGCAAAACCTGTTTATCACCACCAAACCTTCATTTCAACATGCCTCATTCAAACCAATAACAATCCATCTGCAAACCATCCTCCAATCACCAAGGCAACAAACACAACATGTTACCTTCATCTTTTTTAACCGTTTTTTCCGTCGTTTTTTCTTAGCTTGTATGATTTTCTGCTCGCTTTCCAACTGTGAGAGACCGAAGCCAGGGTCAACTAAAAATAATACATCATTATCATAAATATATGTTAATTTATTTGTTACCTTCATTCTTTGTAGTCGGGCCTTTTTGCGCTCTTTCCGAATTGATTTCATTTCCTGTTCCGATTTCATTGTCTTGATCTTCTCTTTTTCGACTAGGAAAAAATTCAGAAAAATATTATGAAACAGGCATGCATGAGAAGAAACTTTCGCACTTGTTATTTGTGGTCATGAAGAAACAAATAATCCGCAATTACGTCATGCATACACTCATTGAAAATGGTTAGTTGAGTTTGAGGCTGCTGGGTCCGAGCGTACGTAATTAAGGCTTTTTCAGAACTGACACAAAGCCTACTTCAAGTCAATTCAATAGACAAATCCCAAATTGACGTAAACGAGAAAGTTCTGCGCACTTCTGCCGAAATCGCAAACACAACCTCGGTCTGAAACTGAATGACGTGACGCAGAGAACCCCATGACAGTGACTTCGACGACATTGCATCAGAGTCGACCATTGCTGAATCATGGATTGTGTCACGTCAGCTGGTTTCAGATCGAGAGACTGTGGTTGCGATTTTGGTGGAAGTGTGCAGATCTGCGAATTCGAGAATCGTCTGCACAGTACCAAGCTTGTGGTCAGCACAGAAACCATACAGCTAGGAATACAACTGATGGGAAAATAGGGAGTTTTCGCAAATCTGACAAAAAACGAAGTACGAAATACGAAATTGGACGTCATATCCATGACGTAATGTATTTCAGGAAATGGCTGGTACCACAAATATCGCCTGCTGCAAGAGCGTCTTTTAGCGTATGACATTAGAACGACAGAGGTACGGTGTATATTAAACATTGAAATTTATCTTTCGTTTCCACTTCGTTGATACGAATTGGAAATTTAAAAATTCAACAAATTATTTCCAATTCATTTCAAAGGCTTTTAACAGACTTCAAGAGAAGAGGATGTCTGCTCAAACCTGGGGGCAGATGATGAGCTAACCCTAAACCTTGGAGGAATTATATTCCTCCAAGCCTAAACCAATCAAAACCCTGCTTACAGGTCTGACCCAGGGGAAGGAATAACAAAGATTTCACCGACTGACATTGGTTCAAAATCAGGTCAGAAACAAAGGGATAAAAAGCGATAAAAAAAATAGCACCAGGATGAATACAATTCATGGATTGGGACAAGTTTATCTTACTGGGCTTCAAAGAAAATAAAAATGGGTTGCTCAGGTCACCAACGCTACTTCTTGATCTGCGCGGGTTCTGCATGTTCAGCACCACTAGAAAGGAAACGTTACGATAACACTACATACATCATCGTGAAGAACAATGCAGCACCTCAAAAAATGGTGCTTTCGATACGCTGAGCTGAAAATCAGGAGTAGGCCCTATTAGATCAATGCCAAGGGACAATAAAACGGGTTTTCTTTCAGAGGGGAGGGACTTTTCACCATCAAAACATTTCATAGATAAGTATATTACCAGCAAGTCTTTGGAGGGCCTAAGCGGTAGGCCTATAACCAACAGAATGACCACAGCGATCTAGTCAGTAAACTCCTGCACATTTAGAAAAACTGATATCTAGTCAGAACGTACCATCATCCATCATGTCATCCTTGTCATCATCCTCATCTGAACTTTCAGACTGCTCCTGCTCCTGGTTCTCCGCCTCTTCTTTCGTCTCCTGAAAAGGTGAGACAACATTTTCAGAGGATGATAAACTTAGATCACTACACCAAAGGATGTCAGGACTACAACAACTGATGACACACGTTACCTTGACTAAATCCTCCAGCGTCACATAGTATTTGCTCCACCAGTCCAGCTCATCAAGGTCTTTGGGTTCCTCTCTCTGTAAAAGCAGAGTGGACTTGATTATAATAACCTCCTATGAAATGAAAACTTTGGGGACGAAAGATTCTTAACTGATTTCTCCCAACACAGACACATTCCCCATCTTTTGACTGAGAGGCTAGTCCTCATGATATTTCTGATATCAGGCAAACTTCATAAGGCTGTAAAAATGAATATTCACTAAGAGACACAGATTATTACCAACGTACACTACCCTGTGCATGAGCTGGGCCAGGCCCTTATTTAGGCACTAGAGTGTATGCTGCTGGTTTAAACTGCATGTAAATTTCAATTGTTACAAAAAGCAACCAATGTGTTCAGAGAGGCTTGATGCCCCTACAAAAGCTACCAATGTGTTCAGGGGGTTGCCCCTAGAAAAGCAACCAATGTGTTCAGGGGCTTGCCCCCACAAAAGGAACGAATGTGTTCAGAGGCATAAGGCCCCCGAAAAAGCAACCAATGTGTTCAGCATGTCGCCCCAACAAAAGCAACCAATAGTTTTGAGCCATTGCTCCAACAAAAGCAACCAATGTGTTCGGAGGCATAATGCCACTACAAAAAAGCAACCAATAGAGGCATAATGCCACTACAAAAGCAACCAATAGAGGCATAATGCCACTACAAAAGCAACCAAAAGTAGTGTATTGCACCTACAAAAGCATCCAATCTGTTCAGAGACGTTAGTCCCTACAAAAGCAGCCTATGTATTCAGAGAATCTCCCCACAAAGCAACCAATGTGTTCAGAGACGTAATGCCCCTACAAAAGCAACCAATGTGTTCAGAGGATGCCACTATTACAAAAGCAACCAATGTGTTTAGAGGCAGAATGCCCCAACAAAAGCAACCAAAGCGGTTATCAATACGCATTCATCAATGCAGGTAAACAAAGTTAGTATTCGGCCACTACAGACACATATTGTTAAACGTTATTTGTTGAAAGGAACACTGCCTCCTATTCTACTCAAATACCTTCTTGAATTTTTTTTTCTTAGAGAACCGACTAAACCACCCTTTCTTTCTTTTGGGCGGCGGTGGTGGAGGTGGTACAGGGTCAGGTTCGACCTGTTTTTTAGGGATTTGGAAGTAGCATCTTCTTGGGCTCGGAGGTGCCGATTCCCTCTTAGGGCCCAAGAGTGGCTCTAATTCAGGCTGTGTAGGCGAAAAAATGATATTTTTATCATCTGTCGATCTACGACCCCAAATGCTCAAAGACTGGCAATTTTAATGCCAATCACTGCCGATATGCAAGACTGAGTTACCAGCAAAACAAAAATGACCACAAGCATTGATAAGCACTTCTGCAACAGAGACCGTACATTGATACGAAGCGATTCGATGGTCAATTTTTGTTGTACGGACATTATCGACCAATCACAAACCAGGGGAGACAGGAACTCATTGTCATGGTATTCAACCCAACCTAGGACCAGGTCGAGTCCACCCTGATCACGGGAATTCCCTACACCTGACGGGTCAACTTGGCTGGCAGCTGGCTTCTAATAACGACAAACCTGTCTGAATAACTGGACTGGAAACACTGGCACCATCACCAACGAGGTTCTGCGACCAACTCTTCATGTGATTAGTAGAGGCAATGCCAGTTGACAGTAGAGGTTTCCTCCACACACATTTCCAGTCAGTGCGTTTCTTCCTACCATAAAATGATCCACCGAATACTGCCAATAGCCGTGGTTACACTACAAAGAAATACCCGGGTTTTTTGACACCCGGGTCTAGCCCGTCTCTGAAAAATCCCTCCTGAGGCCCGGTGCCCGTCAACACTACTCAAATTTTGTGATGGGGACCTAAATTAAGCCCTCCAAAACCCGTTCGAGCTCGGAGGGGATTATTACACCGCGTTTTTAACAGGTGTGGACAGAAAAAACCCGGGTTCGACACGGGTTTTTTATGTAGTGTAACAAGGGCTTATATAGCATTCAGAGCATCAGTATTTAAAAGAATTGAGTTGTTATGCAATGGTAGAACTCCTGGATCAGGATGAACAGAGCTGACCTGGTCCTATACATATAACGCCACCAAATATCATAAAAAATTCTATCCTCGCCTTAGGCTTAGCTTTCTGAAAAACGGAAATGAGAAATCAGAAATATACAGAGTATATGGGGTAGCAAAATAAATGAAAATATCATTTCACTATTTTCCTTTACTCAGATTGGAGAGGTATGGAAATCTGAAATTGACACATACATGTATACCATTTTTGTATCAGTGAGTGACAGGGCCAACCAGAATACAGCTGAGAATCTGATCTCAGTATATCATGCAACAAAAACTGAAAAATATGGGTGCAACTGAAAGGCTATTGCCAAAATAGGAAAATGAAGAATTAGAGACAATGAAAAAATAACTAATATTTCACAACATGGCATAGACCTAAGGAAGATGAGTAGGAAAGTTCAAATCCATAAGGAGGCATGCAAATATAACAGAAGAATAGATATTCTAGTTCTGGCCCAGAGTTGAGCATAGAGTATGAGAATACAGATTTAAGTTCAAGATGATGTTGTGAGTTGATTCATCAGAGTGTAGGAAGTAAATTCAGTGATGAATTTCTTGAGGGCCAGTTTTGCCAAATTTCTGCCATGCAAGAAATATATTAGGTTTTTCAGATAATCATGCAAATAGTTATAGAAGTACCTTGTTTGAGCTGAACAAACCAGTCTGATTTGCAGAGTGGAAAAAAGAAACTGAACAGAATTAAAAAGAAGAGAAAAGGAAGTTTGGGAAAAATACATTTTTCAGTTTCAGAAAAGTGAGGTGTCGGCTGGTCTGTAATTAAACAAATGTAAAAGCGTGGCCTTACACTGCTTCTGCCACTTTGACAAAAGCTAAAGATGTGAAGAAATAAACAGCAAAGAATATCAAATGAATCGTAAAGAATAGCAAACACAAAAGTTGTAACCAAAATTGACAATGTGCGATTCAATTCTGAAAAAGAACTTTCAAAATTCAGCAAAAGGAGACATTACTTACGATTCCGGCTGTGTCCAGTAACGGTTTCTCCTCTGGTGCAGGTGGAGGTGGCATCTCCCCTGACCCCTGATCCATTCCCCCTTCCTTGCCTTCCATGTCAATTGCCACTGCATCCTCTTTGCCCACGTTTGTTTGAGAACCAGCCAAACTTGGCTGTCGGGACACGGCGCGGCTCCCAGCCCTGGATCCAGGCTGACTAATCCCGATATTGTCGAGGTTACCTTGCGAAGCTTGTTGACTGGGATGGATGCTTCCGGCGCGGGATCCGGCTCGCTGAACTTCGCTGATCGACGATAACCGACGATCTTCAGGGATTGGCGTCAGTTGCTTATTCTTGAACGAGAGACTACTCTTTATGCTCGTGGTGTCGGGATTTTTCTCGTGTTCACTGATCAAGCTCACACGGTCTCCATCAACATTCTGGCTCCGTAAACTAACGCGATCGAAAAAACTGCCGCTCCGTAAACTAGCACGGTCTTTCTCGATCCCAGGTGAACTTTGGACGCTTATGTGATCACTTCTTACACTCAACTGGTCTTGGTCGACATTTTGCTGACTTCGAATACTTGTCCTATCCGGGGCCCCACTACGGATACTCATCTGATCCTGTTGTCCACTTCGGGTACTCATTCGATCTGGTGCCCCACTCCGGATACTCATGCCATCTTGTTGTCCACTTCGGATACTCATCTGATCTGGGGCCCCACTCCGGATACTCATCTGATCCTGTTGTCCACTTCGGGTACTCATTCGATCTGGTGCCCCACTCCGGATACTCATGCCATCTTGTTGTCCACTTCGGATACTCATCTGATCTGGGGCCCCACTCCGGATACTCATCTGATCCTGTTGTCCACTTCGGGTACTCATTCGATCTGGTGCCCCACTCCGGATACTCATGCCATCTTGTTGTCCACTTCGGATACTCATCTGATCTGGGGCCCCACTCCGGATACTCATCTGATCTTGTTGTCCACTCCGGGTACTCATCCGATCTGGTGCCCCACTCTGGATACTCATACGATCTTGTTGTCCACTTCGGATACTCATCCGATCTGGTACCCCACTCTGGACACTCCCATGTTCTTGTATGCTATGCATACTCATTCTATCTGGTGCACCACTCTGCATACTCATACAATCTTGTTGTCCACTTCGGATACTCATTCGATCCGGAGACTCACCACGCATACTCATACTCTCTTGTCCACTCCCACGATGTGGAGATATTGATTGACTTCGCAGACTCGCCCGATCAGACGCCGGAATATTCCGACTGTTGATACTCTGAATACTCCTGCGATCCGGCGACAAACCACGCTGACTGCGCAAACTCATCCCATCGGCATCCGGTTTCAAACTTGTACGGTCTGGCGACATCCCTCTCTGGCTGTGCAGACTGACGCGATCACCTTCACCAGGCAAGCTGTGAATACTATCATCAAACTGTCCGCTCCGGTTATCCACTGTGTCGTAATCCGGGAGTTCACGGAGACTATTTGACAACGCTTGGCGATGAAGACTCGATGGAGGCTGTCCACTGTGGATACTTCCTTCATGCCCGCTGTGGATGCTGCGGTTATCCGTCGTCAAGGCTAAGCTGTGGAGACTGCGTTGGTCCAGAAGCGGGAATGACAAACTCTGCCGGTCATCGCCGGTCCCATCAATCGCCTCCAAACGGACGCTGCCATTCGACATGTGGGAGATGACCGTTGATCCATCTGGCATCCTGGTGCTCACACACATCGAACTTGAATCAAAAACTGGGAAAAACAAAAAGAAATGCAGTTAATTCAAATTTCAATTTCAGATACCGACAATTGTGAATGAGTGTCTAAGAATTCTACTGTGTGATGTTGGACTCACTGAGCCCCTGATGACTTGGGGAGTTGACGTGTGTCTCCCTTGTAGATTTTTTGAATTACTGCAGAAATGTTCATGGAGGCAGTTGCTGAAATTCCTTTTGGTCAGGCTAACGTATCGTAGGCTGCATTATGTAACACCACTGTAACACTCTGATGAAAAAATTAACGGAAGATGAACAGCAGACTTACAGTCATCCTCCTCCTTCTTGCCCTCTCCAGTTGCATCTGACACAAACTTATCGATGACGTTGATCACATGGGTCCCAGCGATGACTGTGCGGCCAAACTGTCGGTGATCAACACAACGGATCATCACTGGTGGCCAGAACATGGAATTATCTGGAAGCTCCTGTCAACAGAAAACAGCAGAACACCTCTTGTACTGTAAGGACACTTTGGTGTGACAGGTAGTGACATGATTTGACCAGAACAGGACTTACCAAGTCTATGTACTGCACGGGGTCCTCAAAATTTGGCTTCGTTTTGGCATTCGCAATCATCGTTGAGGAGACAATCTTTCCACCGCATTCGACGTCAACTCTGGGCCGGTCAACAGACATCAGGAACAGCTTCTGCATCTCACGAACACCCCAGAATAGCACCTGAAAACATACCGGTAATTTGAACCATCATTGGTGAACTAGGCAAAGTCCTTTTTCGAACCCACTGAGTAGGCCTACTCTGCTAACTATGGCATGGACTAAATAGAATTATATTATACATGACTGTGTATATTAAATGAAAAAGATCATGAGAAATAAAAGCAGCCTACCTCCATCCTGTACTTGCAGACAGACGGACGGATGGGCCGTGGGATTGGAATACTCTTGATATTTTTCACCTTTATTCCCTTCTCGACCTGTTCCTGGATGTAGGTGTCTTTACGTGACGGAGGACAGAACATGGGCAGCTCGCCGTTATCTCCAACCTGAGGAGGAAAAGAAATGAAGTGAAGATCTTTTGTGTAGGACAGAACGGGGACAAACGTGTAGGCCCAGCCTCTATCCATGGTAAGATTGCACCTTGGTCCCTCCAGGAATAACTCAGAGCTTGACCTGAGAGAGTATCAGCAAGCCTTTCTGGACATTGACAGTTTAACCAATATCACAACGCTCAAACTCACTGACTTCTGAACTAGGCCTACAAACAAATACTACACCTCCTCACCTGTACCAACTCAAAGCATGCCAGCAACTCGCCGCCCTTGAACTGTGCTCTGAAGACCTCCCACCACCGGAGCTGAGGGGGTGTGTATTCATCCCATAACATGAAGATCTCTGGTTTGGCGATCGCTCGGCCGAGGAATTCCGGGTCACCCTGTAAAAGATTGCATGGTGACATTGTTAGTTTCCCCCATTAGTTCATATGTACCCCCACTTGTCACTATGTACCAACAAAATGGTGGTCAATCCCTGTTTCTTGCCCTTGGGAGTGACACGGAGGTGTGGAAGGGAGAAACGGGAACCAGTCTGAGGCAGGTGCAACTGGTGAAGAATCGAAAAATTACGCACCACGTCATCATGATCAAATATCTCGATGATAATCATGGGTGGGTCAATTTTAATCTCCTCCGGGCTGAAGTAGATCTCAATGTTCTCTATGGTCAGCAGTTGATCCCAACACGGGCTGAGCGTCTCGGGGCAGATACGGGTCGTCACGCACCGGTCAAAACAGATCACACGGGCAAACGGGTCGGACAGACCACTGTCGTCAGAACCAATGAGGCCTCGGCAGAGGAACATGTACGCATTGAGGGTGAACTTGAACTTTTCTGAAAATTAAGAAAAGTACGGTACCAAAGTTAATTGGGTTTATAGTCTGATATCAACAGTAGAGGTGTCACCCAACTTCGCACTTTAAACCCAGTCTGTCCAGAAACCTTTCTGCAGAACTCCGAGGAGCTGCTCGTACAGCACCCAACACAGATCATTCTGACCGGCAGCCATTTATACACCTGGATGGAGTGAGGCAAGGTAGGCAAACAGACAAACCCAAAATCTGATACCAACAGTGGGTAGAAATGATGAAAAACTTCAGACCTTTGTAGGAGACTTTTGGAGGTGGCCTCCTCTTATGCCCTCTCAGTGGTTTTGGTAAGTCATACCCCTGGGGTAGCGTCGTCAGGTACTCCTTACGCCCTCTATCTATCCCAAGCCACATGAACAGTTGAAGTTTTGCTGGGATCACCCATGCTGCTTCACCGAGACCCTTCTTTCCTGGGAACTGAAAAGTCAGGGAAAAGGTAAGAAAAGGGCAAACTGTACGAACCCCCTGAAGGATGAGTTGAGGAGGTTAAACAATCCAAATCCCTATACATGGACACTAAACAATTGGCGCACGGGAGGGAGGGTGACATGACGTTTTGCGTCACCCGAGGTGGTGACGCAAAACGTCATGTCACCCGACCGACCGGGCGCCAATTGCTTTAGCACACCTCTTCTCAATGTGAACAAGTCTTATTGGAGGCAATTACAGTCAGTTTAAGGTGATAATAACAGAGATTTCGCTGATATTCGGGCTCCGAATTGTGAAAATCTCCCGTCGGATCTATAGGCCTACATGACATGCATGACGTCGCGTCATTTCGCCAGCGACGTCATGTTAGCGACGTCAATGACGTCAGCGACGTAATGTTGCCCTCGTATCGTAATGTTACCCTGGTAATGTTACCCCCGAGGGAAACATTACGTGACGTCACGTCGATTTGCGTCGACTTGAACGTCACGGCACGGTGATTTTTTCCATGAGTGTCGTAACGTCGTATTCCAGTAACGTCGCCTCCAGCGGGAGACATGACGCTCTGCGACACTGATAGAGGTGTGCTAAAGGGTTTTGATGGACTGTAGTCAACTTGAAATGCATAGACCAAAGCAGTCTGAACTCACATTCAGGAAGAGTGTCCGGACGACACCACAGTCTTTTCCCTTCTCCTCCTCGCACGTCGAGTAGATCACGTGACGTGCTGGAATTCTGGCGTATGCGATCCTTTTCTTGTTACACAGCATCCAGATGAAGATGTCCGGCAGGCTGTGCTGCGGCTAAAAATAAAACAGACGAATATAGCAAGTATAATGTAGGTAGCAAGTAGGATGCGGCACCGTATCGAATATATGGAAGAGACAATTGGGTCTAGCACTGTAACATACCTCATGAGACAAGTGTCGTATCGTATTGAGCACCGCACGTGATTCCCTCAACTTGTATTTGACATTCTCGAAGCAAACTTCCTTCCGGATTCTCTCCCCTTTCGTAGCCACTCTCTCCATCTGTGACTCGCACAACTTCTTCCTGTCCTTGTCAAGTTTTGTCCGTGCGCCGGCACCGCCAGCCGAGCCACGAGAATACGTCAGATAAGTCTGCACGTCGGAGTTTAAGATTCTCAGGGTCCTTTTAAGTCTCTTGTATGCTCTGGGATTTTCATGCTTGACGGCGTTTTTTGTATCACCCAACCCATCAGCCTGGTGAAAAAACAAAGTTCCCACAGCCATTAACAAGAAAAAACTTATAAAAAAACATTACAACATTTACAACAACATTTTATATTCAAATAGTATTGATATTTGAGAAAATTGACATTGCTCACCATCCGGTCTGCTATCCGCTCCAGCATATTGGCATTGAAGAAGCGCCGCCTATGATCCTCCCAAGGAATCGTTTGATACAACACTGGTTTCTCTTCATTAAAAGGCAGACGATAATGTATACCATCAGCGCTGACTGGTTTCATTGGGGGGAGGAAACTGATGGCTGGAAGGACCCGTGCCTCTTCTTGAGGTGGTTCAGATCCCTCATCCAGTCCATAGCCTTGACCGTCAATGTCATTACCAAGGACACCTGAAGCAGAAAGAAGTATCATGAGATACAACGTGTCGTCAAAAAATAATTAAATGTACAGTCTCAAAAAACTTCACCTTAGTCTCGATCCTCTGGGTGACAAAAACTGTCTGCTATCAAAATCTATTAGAACATTTAAAGCAGACTATTCGCGCCGAGTCAAAGATTCCACAGGACAGTTTCCGGAGCGGCCGCCGCAATGCATTTACATGTACCAGTTGTTGTTATGAATAAAACGGGTTGTTTTATTATTTTTGGTTCACTTTGGACAGACGTGAACAATCCGCTTTAAATGCAATTTACATACCGGGTACCGTGTAACCACATCCGAATGGGGATGGATTTAAATGGGTGCAACTCAAGCAAGTACATAAACATAAACATATGCCACTCACCAACGCTTAGTTCGAGTGTGACCTCCTTGCTCATTCCAGTCACTTCAGGACACAGCATCGACGCGTCGTAAATCGTGCAGAACAACATGAAATCTTCCTTTACTCCACACACGTTCTGCAAAGACAGTGATAAGAGTGGTCTTACACTCTCAGATCTGAACCGCTTTGTAGGCCTTCGCTGAGAACCGTTCAAACTGGGGATTCAAATAGCTGGGACCTCATGACTTGTACTTACATCTGAGACAGGGTTCGTTTGGATGACGTCAACACCCGTCTGTACAGCCTCATCTTCATCTGGTTCAATTGGATCTGTTTTGATTGCAACAAGCAGACGCCCTCGATACGCTGCACCTTCACCTTGTCCAAGATTCATCTCATTGTGCGAGTCCATTTTGTCCTTTAAAGTCTGACCCCGAGGTGCTCCATAGAAATTGATCCAGGCGGGGCCGAACTGGGGAAGAAACCCCATCTCTCCTGAAAGGAAAGTTTATGAATTGAGGGCCTACGACAGAGATTTTTCATTGAAATTTCAAGGACTGAAGGTCAGCACTTCATTGGAGATGCAATGAAGTGTCATAGCCAAAATGAAGGGCCAAGGTACCCTACTGGCAGAGGTGTTTACTAAGTAGGGGTGGATCCAGGAATTCAAACGGAGGAGGCACTACTACGTGGCACACGTCGCTTGCAACCCCCAAAACCACCTCTTCTAACAGAGGTTCAATGAAAGCTACCAGAAGTTTCAATATACCTGGATGCATGATCTGGTGTAGATCAATATAATGTGTAGCGATGACTTCATCTTTGATGGTATCCTCATCGAGGAGTTGGATTTTGATTCGGTTGCACAGCGGTGGGAAGATATCACGGAAAACGATGGCTTCGTTGAACAGCGGGTTATAGGAATGTTTGACAGAACCTGTCCTACTCTGAAAGACAATTTTAAAAAGATGCTGACTGAATTCAGTTTCTGATTGCTCTTTTTTTATATCAAGAGCTGGGTGCAAATGGCATGATTTGTTCTCCAGACAACACTCAGCGACTTTAATGTATATGTAAAGCAGGAGGAAACCAGAGCTCCCTACCTTTTGTCCCGCGAAGCTGATGGACACGTACGGGTCGACCAAAGCCTTGTTATCACCAATAATGGCTTTCCGTACGCTGGCCATAACGTCTGAATACATCTGGGGAAGATCCTCGGCCCGGTAGATCTTGATCGAAATCTCCGCCATCGAGCGATCAACGGATACGCCCACAGGGAGGAGAAGATTCCTGAAATTCAAAGTTACAAATGATTTCAACCATTGAGAGGGAGGTTACTGTAATGTTTCGACTCCCAACTTCGCCTCCAGATGATTCCTTTTTGAGAACAATGTCACAGAATGCTCCATTTTCCCTTGATGTTGGCGCTTGCACTCCTGAAATAGCATTTTTTCAAAATCGAAGAAACTTACGCCTCAATATCTTCTTCATCTTCATCATCTTTCAAATTTTTGGGGATGATCTAAAATTTGGAATGTACATGATTACGTAAAACGTAATGAATGAGGGTTTATCGAATAAGTAGACAACAGTACATACAATTTAACGTATCTGTTTTATGCAAAGGCCATTCAAGGAAGTTATTGACTATGAAGGCTTGAAACAGACATAAGGAGATGTTTCTTGGTTCTTTTGATATCCAATGCCTGCTAGCCCACAACCAGTACCAGGTAGTTTGGAATGTGCCCTCATGGCTTTCACTTTCTGGGTACAATATACACCGGTACATGGACTTCTGCTTTTCAATCATAGACTGCATAAGGGCTGGGCAATACATGTACGGTATGTGCAAGGATGAGAACTAATAAAGTCAAATATGTCTTAAGAAAGCAAACAGGAATTAAAACAGGAGTTAAGAAGAGAGTTAGCTGTTGTAAAATGGAACCCTACAAATTTGTGACAAATCAAAATCACTACTAAATACCGGTAGTTCAAAGGGAGATTTTGAACACGGTTAACAGTCTGATGAACGACCACGGAAAACCTTCTGATCAAACGAGTCAAAAACCGTATGAAAAAAGGCTGGGTTGGGTTGAATCATGGGTTGAGAGAAAAGGGAATTGGAAAAAATCATCCCAAATTATGGACTTGACATCACGTTTGGTGACAAAAAATACCGCCAACAAAGGGAGGGATCAACTGTCATAGGCACTTACGCCTTCACCCGTAAAGCCGCCGAGCGGAACCTGGATACAAAATTACTTGTTAATTCGTCATTTATGGGAGATTAAGGGAGATTACTTGGTGCCGTAATCAAAAATTGTAGTCGGACAATAAAAAACACGATAAGTACTGAATGCAAAAGCACAGCATGATATGACTTGCTTCAACATCTTACTTGGAAATATCAAGCTAGGCCACGGACACATGGAGAACATTACAGAAAAGACGTACCATTATCGTTTGACTGAGAGAGACAACAACAACTTGAACCAGAATCCAAATAACACCTGCAGCACACGGTCAAAATTTTCATCACATTTCTGAATATACTCAACAAAGCCAAAAATGTAGTTCTATATTTAAGTGATTTAGGCCCGGAATCTGGATTTCAAAAGAATCGTATGAAAAATCTGACTGTGTGCAGCGAGTGTTAGGAACAAGTACAACATTATTAAAACAACCAGGCCCATGTCTTTTGAATTGAAATCCTCAGCTCCGATGAAAAACAAGTCAAATTTAGCAAAACAAAGGACAAAATATGATAACTGAAGTGAAGGTAGGAATGAAATTTGAAAAGGAACAGTTTGTTTGCGAGACCGCTTTTCCCATTGCAACAAAAAGGACACTAAATGATGTTCAAGGCATTAGTATTTTAGGATTAAAACGGTAAGGGAACCTACATTTTTCAGGTCCTGAAATGCACAAATGGGAATTTGGATGATTAGAGGTGAGGGTTCAGGTCAGATGTAAAGAGTTAGGGAGGAACTCAGAGGCCTGGCACCTGCTCAGCTGAAACACAGGAATATTAACCCTTATCCTAACCAACCTATGTTTTGTTACAGTACCGTACAAGGTGTCTACAGTGGGAGTGGGAAGCGTATTTTTACAAGGTTTAGGAAAAAAGCATTTGGCTTGGTGGGGCGTTACAGACTTATGAAGAGAACAGACCTTTCGGCCCTGGAAAAGAAACAGCCAAAATTAGACATTTTTTCTTCGAAGACACACCTTGTTTGATGATATTAAGAATGGTGATAAATACGAAGCCTTTATACACCGCTTTTCAATGAAATACAATCTCAAAGTGCTTCACATCATTAGGCCTACCCCAGTCTCTCCTGAAACCTTTCCGTGGAACTCAAGGAGCAGCTCATTCAGCCGATCACTTGATCCTTTCAGACCAGTTGAGAATACAAAGTGGTGACTAGGCTGGAAATTGAACCCACGACTCTTGGTCTCGAGTCCGGTAACAGCTTTGGAAAAGGTAACTTACCTTTGCTTGTTCGCCCTTCCCGGTGATGGAGATATCACACTTGAGATAACCTTTGACCCCTGAGCCAATGTCGTCTGGATCCACGAGTACTGCCCATTTGTGGTAGAACATGTGATCTGAAAAGATACAGGTTATACAATGTGGTATTAGTGAGTCCTACAGCCCATGGGCCTTCGTCGCGGTTGGCCTTCAAATGACCATGGTACATGTAGGCCTATTGGGCCAAAATGGTCCGAAATGAAACAATCTTTATCCAACAGTATGCATAGCTGATACTGTGTATGTGGCAGAAATCCCTGGTTATTTACCTGGTGCAGAATAAACAGTGCCAACATCGATCTTGAATATGCCGATCTTCTGCCCTCGTTTGATGCCAGGAACGATTTTGATGTCGCAATAGCCTGGAGAGAAAAGGGATGCATCAGAGAGGAATTTTACGCATTTTTCATGGGTACGTCCTCGGTTGTTGGTGTGTGAACTCCGCAGGTGGAGGAAAGGATCTGTAAACCCTTCCCAGGAAATTTGTGCTTTTTTCCTATTCGTGGTGAGGATTATCACTCACTATCACAATGTTTACACTGAGTCAAGCCCAAAAGGTAGGCCTAGGCCTAATCAGCTATGGCCGCAACTTACAGTGAGTTGTATGACTTGATCGAACAGCTCAGCTTTGGTGGTGTGGAAGTCGAACACAAAATACTGAAAATTGAGATAGACAATGTTGTAAGTCATTGCTCAGTCAGGCAGTCATAAAATAGAGAATTTGACATGAATCAATCTTGCACAATGCTTCTGAACCTAGGGCAAATCTTGTTAAACAATGCAGCATGGACTTCAGTTGGGATCTGTACCGGTACACTAAAAGATCTATTACTTGTGGTATTTATCACGAGGGGATGAATCTGATCGTGAAATAGTGATATGTTAGTAAGTTGGCCTGCCTTTCTTGGTGTCTTCTTATTCATAAGCTTGTTGACGTTGAACCACGCTGGTTTGTAACGACTGCTGGCAATCATGCCAAGGAGGCCTTCCTACGGAGTGCAGAGGGTTAGAAGTTAGTCAGAATCAGACTGTGACAAAAGCGCTACAACTAAAATATGGACTTATCTGCAGACATCTACACTACAGATATTTGCAGACAGACGGACGGATGGGCCGTGGGATTGGAATACTCTTGATATTTTTCACCTTTATTCCCTTCTCGACCTGTTCCTGGATGTAGGTGTCTTTACGTGATGGAGGACAGAACATGGGCAGCTCGCCATTATCTCCAACCTGAGGAGGAAAAGAAATGAAGACCCTTTGTGTGGGGGACAGAATGGGGCAAAAATGAAGGACCTGCCGCTATCCATGGTAAGATTGCACCTTGGTCCCTCCAGGAATAACTCAGAGTTCGACCTGAGAGAGTACCGTATCAGCAAGCAGGGTTGGAGCTACCATTACTTTTTTTAGCCAAAGTAAAGAAAATCCCTATTGTTCACACTACTGAACAATATGCTTTTCTTTACTTTGGCTAAAAGAAGACAATGGTAGCTCCAACCCTGGCAAGCCTTTCTGGACATTGACAGTTTAACCAATATCACAACGCTCAAACTCACTGACTCCTGAATTGGGCCTACAAACAAATACCACACCTCCTCACCTGTACCAACTCAAAGCATGCCAGCAACTCGCCGCCCTTGAACTGTGCTCTGAAGACCTCCCACCACCGGAGCTGAGGGGGTGTGTATTCATCCCATAACATGAAGATCTCTGGTTTGGCGATCGCTCGGCCGAGGAATTCCGGGTCACCCTGTAAAAGATTGCATGGTGACATTGTTAGTTTCCCCCATTAGTTCATATGTACCCCCACTTGTCATTGGCTGATATTCATAAAAGTTAAGCATGTGCTTTTACTTAGAATTTTAAGCATATACTAGACCCGATATTCATAAAACCTGAGCTAATGCTTATACTTATCAGCTTCTGCTACTAGGTAAAGCATCTGCTTTTTGAGCATTTAGTCAATGCTATACTGGAAAGCATTTGCTAAAGTTCATATTCATAAAGTGTC
>NMRB01000135.1:299967-315110 GCA_002633025.1 Notospermus geniculatus
GGCCAAGGTACCCTGGCAGAGGTGTCTACTAAGCAGGGGCAGATCCAGGAATTCAAACGGAGGGGGCACTACTACGTGGCACACGTCGCTTGCAACCCCCCAAAACTACCTCTTCTGAGGGAGGTTCAATGAAAGCTACCAGAAGTTTCAATGTACCTGGATGCATGATCTGGTGTAGATCAATATAATGTGTAGCGATGACTTCATCTTTGATGGTGTCCTCATCGAGGAGTTGGATTTTGATTCGGTTGCACAGCGGTGGGAAGATATCACGGAAAACGATGGCTTCGTTGAACAGCGGGTTATAGGAATGTTTGACAGAACCTGTCCTGCTCTGAAAGACAATTTTAAAAAGATGCTGACTGAATTCAGTTTCTGACTGCTCTTTTTTTATATCAAGAGCTGGGTGCAAATGGCATGATTTGTTGTCCAGACAACACTCAGCGACTTTAATGTACATGTATATATACAGCAGGAGGAAACCAGAGCTCCCTACCTTTTGTCCCGCGAAGCTGATGGACACGTACGGGTCGACCAAAGCCTTGTTATCACCAATAATGGCTTTCCGTACGCTGGCCATAACGTCTGAATACATCTGGGGAAGATCCTCAGCCCGGTAGATCTTGATCGAAATCTCCGCCATCGAACGATCAACGGATACACCCACAGGGAGGAGAAGATTCCTGAAATTCAAAGTTACAAGTGACTTCAACCATTGAGAGGGAGGTTACGGTAATGTTTTGACTCCCGACTTCGCCTCCAGATGATTCCTTTTTGAGAACTATGTCACAGAATGCTCCATGTTCCCTTGATGTTGGTGCCTGCACTCCTGAAATAGCATTTTTCAAAATCGAAGAAACTTACGCCTCAATATCTTCTTCATCTTCATCATCTTTCAAATTCTTGGGGATGATCTAAAATTTGGAATGTACATGATTACGTAAAACGTAATGAATGAGGGTTTATCGAATAAGTAAACAACAGTACATACAGTTTAACGTACCGGTATCTGTTTTATGCAAAGGCCATTCAAGGAAGTTACTGACTAAAGCACGGTTCATTGGCGCACGGATTTGGTCCGTTTTCAATCTGTTTGTCCCTAGTTCTCCGGATACGACAACGCTGAAGTCAATTTGATCGATTTTTTATGGACCTGAATCAGACGAAATCCGTGTGGCAATGAACCCTGTTTTAGGCTCAAAACAGACAAAAGGAGATGTTTCTTGGTTCTTTTGATATCCAATGCCTGCTAGCCCACAACCAGTACCAAGTAGTTTGGAATGTGCCCTCATGGCTTTCACTTTCTCTGTGCACTATATACCGGTACATAGACTTTTCTGCTTTTCAATCATAGACTGCATAAGGGCTGGGCAATACATGTACGGTATGTGCAAGGATGAGAACTAATAAAGTCAAATATGTCTTAAGAAAGCAAACAGGAATTAAAACAGGAGTTAAGAAGAGAGTTAGCTGTTGTAAAATGGAACCCTACAAATTTGTGACAAATCAAAATCACTACTAAATACCGGTAGTCCAAAGGGAGATTTTGAACACGGTTAACAGTCTGATGAACGACCACGGAAAACCTTCTGATCAAACGAGTCAAAAACCGTATGAAAAAAGGCTGGGTTGGGTTGAATCATGGGTTGAGAGAAAAGGGAATTGGAAAAAATCATCCCAAATTATGGACTTGACATCATGTTTGGTGACAAAAAATACCGCCAACAAAGGGAGGGATCAACTGTCATAGGCACTTACGCCTTCACCCGTAAAGCCGCCGAGCGGAACCTGGATACAGAATTATTTGTTTATTCGTCACTTATACAGAATATAGGGAGATTATTTGGTGCCGTCATTAAAAATTGTAGTCGGACAATAAAAAACACGATAAGTACCGAATGCAAAAGCACAGCATGATATGACTTGCTTCAACACCTTACTTGGAAATATCAAGCTAGGCCGATACCGGTACATGGAGAACATTACAGAAAAGACATATCATTACCGTTTGACAGAGAGAGACAACAACAACTTGAACCAGAATCCAAGTAACACCTGCAGCACACGGTCGAAATTTTCATCGCATTTCTGAATATACTCAACAAAGGCTAAAATGTAGTTCTATATTTAAGTGATTTAGGCCCGGAATCTGAATTTCAAAAGAATCGTATGAAAAATCTGACTGTGTGCAGCGAGTGTTAGGAAAAAGTACAACATTATTAAAACAACCAGGCCCATGTCTTTTGAACTGAAATCCTCAGCTCCGGAGAAAAACAACTCAAATTTATCAAAACAAAGACAAATGATAACTGAAGTGAAGGTAGTAATGAAATTTGAAAAGGAACAGTTTGTTTGCGAGACCGCTTTTCCCATTGCAACAAAAAGGACACTAAATGATGTTCAAGGCATTAGTACTTTAGGATTAAAACGGTAAGGGAACCTACATTTTTCAGGTCCTGAAATGCACAAATGGGAATTTGGATGATTAGAGGTGAGGGTTCAGGTCAGGTGTAAAGAGTTAGGGAGGAACTCAGAGGCCTGGCACCTGCTCAGCTGAAACACAGGAATATTAACCCTCATCCTAACCAACCTATGTTTTGTTACAGTACAAGGTATCTACAGTGGGAGTGGGAAGCGTATTTTTACAAGGTTTAGGAAAAAAGCATTTGGTGGGGTGGGGCGTTACAGACTTATGAAGAGAACAGACCTTTCGGCCCTGGAAAAGAAACAGCCAAAATTAGACATTTTTTCTTCGAAGACACACCTTGTTTGATGATATTAAGAATGGTGATAAATACGAAGCCTTTATACACGGCTTTTCAATGAAATACAAGCTCAAAGTGCTTCACATCATTAGGCCTACCCCAGTCTCTCCAGAAACCTTTCCATGGAACTCAAGGAGCAGCTCATTCAGCACTCACTTGATCCTTTCAGACCAGTTGAGAATACAAAGTGGTGACTACCGGTAGGCTGGAAATTGAACCCACGACTCTTGGTCTCGAGTCCGGTAACAGCTTTGGAAAAGGTAACTTACCTTTGCTTGTTCGCCCTTCCCGGTGATGGAGATATCACACTTGAGATAACCTTTGACCCCTGAGCCAATATCATCTGGATCCACGAGTACTGCCCATTTGTGGTAGAACATGTGATCTGAAAAGATACAGGTTATACAATGTGGTATTCGCCAGTCCTCACAGCCCAAGGGCCTTCGTTGCGGTTGGCCTTCAAATGACCATGGTACATGTAGGCCTATTGGGCCAAAATAGTCCGAAATGAAACAATCTGTATCCAACAGTATGCATAGCTGATACTGTGTATGTGGCAGAAATAAATCCCTGGTTATTTACCTGGTGCAGAATAAACAGTGCCAACATCGATCTTGAATATGCCGATCTTCTGCCCTCGTTTGATGCCAGGAATCGATTTTGATGTCGCAATAGCCTGGAGAGAAAAGGGATGCATCAGAGAGGAATTTTACGCATTTTTCATGGGTACGTCCTCGGTTGTTGGTGTGTGAACTCCGCAGGTGGAGGAAAGGATCTGTAAACCCTTCCCAGGAAATTTGTGCTTTTTTCCTATTCGTGGTGAGGATTATCACTCACTATCACAATGTTTACACTGAGTCAAGCCCAAAAGGTAGGCCTAGGCCTAATCAGCTATGGCCGCAACTTACAGTGAGTTGTATGACTTGATCGAACAGCTCAGCTTTGGTGGTGTGGAAGTCGAACACAAAATACTGAAAATTGAGATAGACAATGTTGTAAGTCATTGCTCAGTCAGGCAGTCATAAAATAGAGAATTTGACATGAATCAATCTTGCACAATGCTTCTGAACCTAGGGCAAATCTTGTTAAACAATGCAGCATGGACTTCAGTTGGGATCTGTACCGGTACACTAAAAGATCTATTACTTGTGGTATTTATCACGAGGGGATGAATCTGATCGTGAAATAGTGATATGTTAGTAAGTTGGCCTGCCTTTCTTGGTGTCTTCTTATTCATAAGCTTGTTGACGTTGAACCACGCTGGTTTGTAACGACTGCTGGCAATCATGCCAAGGAGGCCTTCCTACGGAGTGCAGAGGGTTAGAAGTTAGTCAGAATCAGACTGTGACAAAAGCGCTACAACTAAAATATGGACTTATCTGCAGACATCTACACTACAGACAGGGACAGAAGTGTTCATTGTAGCTAGTGCTGTTTGTTAGGCTTGTTAGGAACTCACACAGTAGGTACAAGTTTATCACAAAATGCCATGTTTTCTCGCCATTTTTCTCATTCTGCAAGCTATTTTGCGAAAATGCCAGGGACGCCTCTCAGAAAACAAAAGGGGCTGTTCACTCAAGGGTCAATTTTACAAAATCCCAAGAACCACATTTTTGGCCTATTGGCCTGAGTAGACTCTCCAGTAGAGGCTTGTGCAGTCAGGCGTGAGGGGAGTATGACATAAGCAAGAAAGAGGCCAGGGTAATGTAATTCTTAGATTTATATTGTACAATTGAGCCTCAAGTGAACAGTCCCTTTCAGCAGCATTTTTGTGACAAACTTCATCAATCTAACACTGAATGTGAAGCATGAAGTGAAGCATGACTACCTCTAATTTCAATCACACGAATTCTACCTCATTGAAATATGGACTATGATTGGATTTCATGGTTCGCGTCCATTGTTTCTTTCTGCCCACACGCATCTCAATGCATGGACTGATGTTGAAGCCTTTCAGCTCGCGGGCGGAGATGATATGGAAATGAACCTGAATAATACGTGTAAACTGGTGGAAAACAAACAGAAGACGGGATTTCAAACATGGAGAAAGTGAAAACTGGAGAGATAGTGGCCCAGATGTAAAACATGTGGGCTGAAAATAACAAAATGACATCACTGTTGTACACAAAATGACATCACTTTCAGACACAAAATGATGTCACTGCTGTACACAAAATGACATCACTTTCAGATACAAAATGATGTCACTGTTGCACACAAAATGATGTCACTGTAGTGTTGTACACAAAATGATGTCACTATTGTACACAAAATGATGTCACTATAGTACACAAAATGATGTCACTATTGTACACAAAATGACGTCACTATTGTACACAAAATGACATCACACAGTGCTGTAAACAAAATGCAACTTGCAAGAGAACAGGCAAAAACCTACCACCGGATAACACACAGGAAAACCACACCCTGGAATATTAAGACAGTTATTCAACTTCCTCGCCTCTGAAAGCAGTAACGCCACCTATACCTGAGCTTCATCGCCTCCGACTGCCTGTATACTTGTGTTTTCCACTTGATTCCCACATTCGATTGAAACCTTTGGACTAATGGCAAATTTCACACCCATTGCTATGCGGCATTCATGCAGAGTGACTGAAACCTGTACGATGTACGATGAGGTTATTTTAAAAGATGGCTGCCCTATTTCATGCCATCAAATACCAAATTCAATGGGTAACTGCAACTTCCACACCATATTTTTCATGCAAAATTTGGCATAAAAACACATTCCTATCCCTTTCTTCAAACCTCATTCAAACAATCTTTATGAAGTCCTACCCTCTGTTCGTCGCCCCCTCCGCCACCCTGAAGGGTTGTCTTCGATGTGTGTTTAACTTTACAGTTTTCAAGGATTTGAATTTTCACAGCCGGTGACACCGTGTATTTGACCCCAGCTGCTAGTCGACACTCGTAGACCCCAAAGTTTAACTATCGAAAATGAAGGAATTCAACATGAATTGTAAATCCTCATGAAAGAATCCCACTGAAAGGAACATCTGACTGTAAATCAGTAACAAAGTAACCTTAGATTTCTATTCAAAGAAAACTGCTACTTGTATGATTCTTCCATTGAATGGGAACTGCTACTTCAAATGAATGGTAAATTCTATTGAAACGAAGTGCTACTTGAAACTTAATCACATTATGTCCACTCACCTGGTAATCTTGGATTTTATCCAGAGTTGGTTGCAACTTGCTGGGAAAGCTGAAAAGTTGACAAGAATATTATGACAATTTCTTCCTCAAAGTTGAAATTGATGAAACCAATTGGCTGAATGTGCAACAGATTTTCATAAGAAATTTCACAAACTCTTCAAATTTTTTTGAAGCATGGGACCAGGATTATCACACAAAGAACCCAGGAGGTACCAGTAGATCAGAGGAAAAATCTTAGGATTAGGGTAGGAATTCATCTATTTGAGACAGTGGGGCCATTTACGTGGGCCCTTTGGATAAACACTACTTGCCAAACAAAGCCCACGCCAATATACGTGTGGGAGAAAAAACATTAATTTGAAGTCGATATTGAAGAACCAGAAACCTTGGCTTGAAATCAAACTGAATTTTTCAAGGAATCAAAGTAAAATTCAAGGAATTAAAATAAATTGTAAAGTCAAGACATTTAAAAGGGAAAGAAAAGGGAAATGGCAGATTGAATGATTTAAAAAATTTTGATTAAAATTCAGGGGCCGGTTGCACAAAAGCATACTAGGCCTAGTATCATTCTATGTTGGTTACCAAACTGGGGCCGGTTGCACAAAAGCATACCGGTACTAGGCCTAGTATCATTCTATGTTCATCATCATCATCATAAGGCTTGGCCCTCACGGGTCTTTGCCTCTTCAGTCGAGTAAATGTACTGGTTACCAAACTGGCTACCAAGTTGGTACGGTTGCACAGAACTATACTATGTCTGGTATCATTGTTAACAACATACTATGTCTGGTAGGGTTCAGGAGTACTACTAAGTGCTGCCATCTATGTTACTGAGTTCTTTCCTGGCTTGAATATATTGTCATATCACATGCAGTGGCATGGAGTTGGTACGGTTGCACAAAACTATACTATGTCTGGTATCATTCTAGACAACATCTTGGCTTATATAACAACAAAACAATAGATTGTCACACCCAGTGCACATTGTGCTGTCAGGTGGAAGTCATTCAACTTGGTCTAGTACTTTACTATCCCACAAAGTATGTTACCACGTAGTTGAGTGCCTAGCATGCTTTTGTGCAACACTCCTGGAAGACCCAACTAACTAGAATGCTACTAGGCATTTGGAATGCTACTATCTCCTAGTTGGCTTCTAACTTAGTATGCTTTTGTGCAACCGGCCCCTGCAGCCTAAACGTTTTTCCCCAATGAAAAACAGAAGATTTCAGAAATGGAGATTTGATTGTACTGACAGGACAAAAGTGAGATGGTTTTTGAAGAGGATGGGTATACCGGTATATTTAGACGAGAAGGATTTGTCACCATATCTTGCTTACCCGTATCTGAAATGCATAAGTTAGAAAAAATAATCATGTACCGGTATTAAGATCACGATAACTTTTTGATCCTGGGGAAACACCCATTTTTGCTATTTTGTGACCTTTTTTGCCCTTTTAAAGCAAAATCTGCTGAAAAAACATGTCTCTTTTGAGGACACCAAGTTCAGCCCCATATTGGTCATTTCCATTCATGTTGACCTCACTATCAGGACACTTCTCAATTAAGGACAGCATGTAAAAGTCACAGATTCAGGTGTCCTTAATAGAGAGGTTCCATGACAAGAGGTACCCAGACATACTTTTTTCCTCCAATGACCGGCCCGGCCAGCATGCTCTCATCGTCCGAACTGGACATCTTGCTGGATGACCCCATCCCGATATTTGGGTTGAATTTGACGCTGCGGTTTTCGTTCTCAGCTTCTGACTCTCTATCTAAGACATCGTCAAGGTCGTAGTCCATTTCACTTCAAGAAGAGAAAAATTGTAGTGTAAGTGATGAGGGACTTACAATTGTAAATAGGTGACAGTAGGTACTGCACAAGCAGTCCTGGGCCGACTGCACAGAAAGTCCGATAGTGCTACTGGCGCCTATCGGCAGTTACTTATGACGCATTTTCCCATTAATTAAACCGCCGATAGGCACCGAAAGCACTATCAGACTTTCTGTGCGGTCGGCCCTGGACAATACTATCTTTTCAATGGTTCTCTACTCTTCTAAGTTATTAATACATTCTCACCCTCCGTCAGGGGCATCAAAATCTTCTGCCCCTTCTTCCTTCATGATGTCATCAGGTGTCCACTCACCACAGGTACCATCGGGAGACATGTAGGTCAACTCAAAGTAGACCTTACTCTGAAATTCAGACAAGGGTGAAAAGTACATGAGACAGCAGGTTTTATGCATACTTTATGCATCAAATGAGCATAACATGGGAGTAGGCTAATGCACCACATGCATGAATGATGCATTGCATCAGATATGCACTTGAAGGTATGGAGCTTCTGCAGTTACTAACCTGTAATGCTTGATTGTGAGCATTGAGCAGCGGCTCTGCTGCTTTGAAGACTGGCTCTTCGATGATACTCTGCAGGACCATGACGAAAGTCCCAACCAACCTAAGAACAGAAAAAAAATTCAATACAATACACAGCATAGGAAGAGACTTGCTGAATTGTCAACATTTGAGTCCACAAGTGATGGAAATGGACATGGATGACTGCACAGGAACTTCAAGTACCAGTATTCAAGTTACTGAATTGAAAATGTTGTTTTCTGGAAATGTCAGAAGACTTTTCATATCCGTATTCACTGACAGGGGCGGATCCATGATTTCAGAAAAGAGGGGGAGCACTGTGCTAGAAACATTGAAATCTGTGGTGAATTTCAATGATTTGCTCCAAATTTCAGAATTTCACGGCCAATTTTACAGATTTGTTGGCTGAAAGGGGAGGCGTGCGCCCCCCTCCGGATCCGCTCCTGATTGACACTGCATGACGGAAAATGATAGCCAGGTCCTGAAGATAATGTTACATTTCAGGGGTGGGGAAGGTTTGAGGAGGGGAAAATGAAGTTAACGCATCGTTGCCTTCACCGCTACAGGAATGGATCATAACTGCAAATAATGGTAGCAGTAATAATATAAAGCAGTAACTGAAAACAGAAATTATAGAGAAAACCTTAAATCATTCAGGATTTTACTCACATCTTTTTGTTGGCTGCCCTTTAAAATGACAATTGATGTAACGAATGATTTTTTGCTGGTAAAGCAATATTGAAAACTTGCTACATTTACAAATTACTGTACATTATTGTGGGGAGTAGCCTAACCTAAGAACTAGTGTAAACTTGGTGAACAAGAACTGATGAGAAGTGATGAGAATGCCCTGGTACATGCAACTGACAAAATGATAAAACAAGTGGACAGTTCATTCTTGGAGGAATTATAGTATAATTCCTCCAAGGTTCATTCTAAGGATTATACTTACTTTTTGGAGAAATATTTGTTGAAGTTGAATATTTCGATCTTGACAGTTTCATTGGGCTCCACAGCCCGGCCCATGGGCCACCGCATGGTCTGGAAGGAAAGAACACACATAGGCCTATTTTTATCTATTTTTTGATACTAGTCTTTCATTTTGCACTTTTATTTCATTGTTATGCAGTATCCACTGTACGGTATTTTACCTTTTTTCAAATTTATTTCTGTATTATTTCTGAGTTTTTCTGGACAGTTTCCAGCAGTTTTTCCACCTTTTTTATCTTTCTATATCTTACTGCAGATTGGCACTGCATCTTCAACACGACATAATTCAATGAGATGTAAAACAATATTCAAAAAATGTTTACCTCCCCAAAGAATGCAGTACCATTTTGACATCTGACGACACTGGATGTAACAGGAAAATCTGAAACAGAAATTGACAAATAGAATTGGGCTCAGTCAATTTCACAACTGTTTTGACACTAATCGCAGGCATCAATGTTTCAACGACTGCACCACTCTGACAGCCAAATTGCTGACTAGACCTGTTTGGCGTTGGTTTATGTAGTTTTCTAAAATTTGCCTCAAACGCTGTGGAAAACTTCAATCACCATTGGTCAAAATGATTTTCTTTTGTAGAACAACAACACTAAATCAATATGTTTTCCATTTCAATGTCATTAAAAATCCCCAACACCATTTCCTATACTGTCTATGCCTACATCAGGCCTACAGGCATGTGACTGCATAGGCCTACCCCCATCCTCGTCAAGTGGTGCTTAACCACACCTGGCCAATCTCTCGAATTCCAACCACTAATGGTAATATAAATTTTCAAAGACCTACAAAAGCACAAAGGCCTATGTACAGAGTTTCATGTTTATGCATAGCAGGGCGTCAATTCTAATATCGAATCGTGACTACATGTAGAATGGGGAGAATGATAATCTCCATAAGGGCTGTGCATTTTCAGTTACTGTGAATTATCAGGGAATTTTAGGTATTTTCACCACAGTACTTTACTGACAAACCTTAGGGAGGGAGCATACTGAAGGTGCGCCTCCACTTCAGTTTTTCTTGCACTAGTGGCTTTCTATGACAACTGGAGCAGTTGTTTGTGTCGTTGGTTGCCCTTTCGTCACCCCTTGTTTTCTCCCAAACTAGACACTTACCTCGATAGGTTGCCCTGGCAACCTTGGGCGTCTTTCCCTTCAAGTTGTCCACATAGTTCAACTTCAAAACTAGTGCCATCTTTGTTCTTTATTTTGATCACAACAATAATATTCGACAAAACTATCCGTAGAAGACTATGTTCCAGGTTTCTCGGATGAATAACTTTGGGATGCCATGGTCAACAACTTCTGAAACAAACAGATAATGGTCAGAAAAGTAAAGAAATCTGAAAAGAAAGACAAACGGGTTAACTCCCTGATGGACACCATTGCTGCCACCCATACATGTAGATTTCTGTTTTCAGAGACTGATAAGAATGATAGCTCATACTGCATAAAGTGACAGCTCCATGGGTCATATGAATAAAGACTAGTAAATGCTTTTACTTGAATTTTGCAATACAAATGCACTAAGCAATATTGTACAAATCTGAAGTAAAAGCATTTGCTAGTCTTTATTCATGTGGCCCCATGTCAGAGTTTCCTGGAGAGTTGGCTCTCTATGGGTAACTCATCCATAGAAATCTACGGGCAGTTGCTGTCGTCAATATTTTTACCTAAAATCCACTGCTTTCAGGTCCGAATTTGTCGAAAGGAGTAAGTCACTGAACTGGAAGCCGCCTTCATTGTATTGCTAGATTGATTTCAGGAACATCCATTTAACAATTTCAGGAAAATTCATTCCAAATCCAGTAACAACGTCACAGAATGAAATTCACATAAAACTTTCACACTTTATCCCAAATTTAATCCAATTTTTATGATATCCTCATTATGGCAATTGATTTTTCACCAAAAACCGCAAGAAAAATGTATCCAACTGCGTCATACGCGTTATATGATTCGTTTGTATCGAATATAATATTGTTGACAGGTGAGCAAACAATCGAATGTGGTGATGAAGAGGGCCGACCCAATATCAAAGGGAGACCAGGTGTTGGGATAGAGAGAATCAATCTCTTTCTAGGAATACAGTGAAAGCAACATACTGAAAACGTTTTGGCCCCAAGTCAGTTTTGCGGCTTTGCGTCACATTTTAAGTGTTCAATACCTAACTGATTGCAACACATGCAATTAACAATGCCATAGTCAATGAACTTATCGGCTCTGAAAAAGCGACAAAGAAGTTAAGTGCAGAAAACACACATGTACGAGTTTATTGATGAGTACTTAAAGAACTGACAGCAATACTTAAGAAAGTTGTTCACAGGCCGGCTTCATCTTAAAGTTAACCAAGATTAACCAATGACCTATAGTTTCCTAGTACCCAACTGGTACTAACTCCAGTCAAAGTTGAAACTGAATTCAGAAACTGAATTCAGAAACTGACACTTACCTATATCAAAGCTTTCCTTTTTTCCAATGAATCCGCAATATCGAGAACATGCAGTCGAATATATGTCAAACCATAAGGTAGGCCTAGCAAATTCGACCACACGTAAAATGGTATAGCAAAGGCCTCTACGGTTCAGTGAACTTCAATTCTCTGCACCAATAGTCAGCTGTGATATCAATTCGAAGGCCTGTGGCACGACCTAGTTACCACATTCTAATAATGATTGCTTTTTCTAGAATAAACCTTTGCGTGTTTTATAGGATTGTCGCATATGGGCCATTAAATCACAATATGCACAAAATATCAATATAACGGAATGCTATTTGATATTTTTGTTTTGTTGCAGAGTGTCAGTGAAATTGATTGCGCTGTTCAACAGTCACCTCTCTATCACATGAACAGTGTTTCATACAGAGAGGGGGGGGGGGGGGTTTTATCCCCCCCCCCCTNCTGTATTATCTTACTTTTTAACCTTATTGTATTTATTAAATCAGGTACGCATATTTCACAGACCAAAAATCATGAATTCCTGATAAATCAGGAAAAATCTCATCCTCGAATGATTAAAGGCCAAGGTCGAGTAGTTGATCCATGCGCACTGCGCACTGCACACAGGTGGGCGGGCTAGATTACTACTATTACTCTGATTAGCTCTAGCTGTTTAGACTGGCGGAAATTCAACCAATCCGTGCCCCGACCCGGACCGTGCCTACCTCAGATTGCAGGCATGGCAGGGCAAACTAGATCACAGGATGAGGAAAAATGAAGAAAAAAGTAGATTTTAAGTTTTAAACATCATTTTTATTGAAATAATTACGGTACCGGTAACTTGAATATACAACCAACTTGCAAAAGAAGATACCTGTCGTGACCCATTCCAGCAAAAGTAGGCTCTTGTCGCAAGTGATCATCGTTGGTCATCAGTTTATTCAACTATTATCATTCACATGTACATTTCAGTTGTTGTGTTGTGAAGTTGTTAACCCCTTCCTCTATTGCAACAAGCTCCTGCTTTGCTGCAGCAGCATACTTCCAAACTGTCCCGTAACTACCCAGCAGAGCATACATGTCCAAGCAAGTCAAGACGGCCAAAAAAAGCAAGCAAATCGATGACCGACCCTAAGGGTACAGGTCCAAGCAAGGCAAGATATGGTTAGCGCAAGAGAGGCCAGTCATGACTATGCATGTACGCTCATGTACAGTACCAGTACATGTTTTCAATTCCTACTTCAGGTGGTGATGTCTGAAGTGACAGTAAAGTGAACTTCATGACATGTGCAACCAGGTTACCTGGCAACCAGGGCCAACCGCACAGAAAGCCCGATAGTGTTTTCGGTGCCTTTTGGCGGTTTAGTTAATGGGAAAATGTGTTATAACTAACTGCCGATAGGCCCCGGTCACTATCTGACTTTCTGTGCGGTCGGCCCAGGTTACCTGGACACAGTTAGGAAGTATGGCTGCTGACGAGGATCATGTTATTTTGAGCTTCGGAAAAATATATTCATCCGGAAGTTAGCATGCAAGGATTGGTGGTTTTCCTACCTTGTTACAGTATTTTCGCCTTCTCGCAGAAACCCCGGATGGCCTCAAAAGGGCCGTACACACCGTCACGTCACAGAATATGGCAGTTTCAAAAGCACCAATCAAACACATCAGAACAAATGGTGTCCGACGGCATCACAAAGAAGTCTAGGCATTGATGATGGTTCAATCATGCCCCAAAATACAAGTCCGATCACCAACATGCCAAAAAGTATTTGCACTAGGAGACGGGGGGTACTATATCCTCAATGTCAAGTTCAGCGAGGTTATGTGTTAATCGTTCTTTTTCCTGTAAAAGTTCTGATAATTTTTGATGATTTTGCTCCAAGCGAGATTCCAAAGTTTGCATCAGTGGTCCAGACATGACTTCCATTACGTGGCAAATTGCTCTTGTATACACTGAAAAGAAACAGATGATTTCTTTTAAAAGTGAGCCAATAGTGAGGTTTCGCAACCCCATTCCTACATGTAGAACCCAATATTAGTGTATGATGTCATGAAGTCATTGATACCTAGGTTTTGCTGATCTCTGATCTCGAATCTGGTCGGGAAGCAACCACTGGATGATGGAAACATGGTGAGAAAAATTCGATTGTCCTGTAACACATTACCTGATCCGTTATAAATCCTCGAGATTAAATCCAGTTGATTTCCCTGACTAGATCTGACATACTCTTCATCCTCTTCCTGACTCAATATCTTCGGTAATTCATTGTTACAGTATTTTCGCCTTCTCGCAGAAACCCCGGATGGCCTCAAAAGTCACGTCACAGAATATGGCAGTTTCAAAAGCACCAATCAAACACATCAGAACAAATGGTGTCCACGGCATCACAAAGAAGTCTAGGCATTGATGATGGTTCAATCATGCCCCAAAATACAAGTCCGATCACCAACATGCCAAAAAGTATTTGCACTAGGAGACGGGGGGTACTATATCCTCAATGTCAAGTTCAGCGAGGTTATGTGTTAATCGTTCTTTTTCTTGTAAAAGTTCTGATAATTTTTGATGATTTTGCTCCAAGCGAGATTCCAAAGTCTGCATCAGTGGTCCAGACATGACTTCCATTACGTGGCAAATTGCTCTTGTATACACGGAAAAGAAACAGATGATTTCTTTTAAAAGTGAGCCAATAGTGAGGTTTGGCAACCCCATTCCTACATGTAGAACCCAATATTAGTGTTTGATGTCATGAATTCATGGATACCTAGGTTTTGCTGATCTAGAACCTGGACTTGGAACCAACCACTGGATCATGGAAACATGGTGAGAAAAATTCTATTGTCCTGTAACACAATGACGTAATGTCATTTACCTGATCCATTATAAATCCTCGAGATTAAATCCAGTTGATTTCCCTGACTAGATCTGACATACTCTTCATCCTCTTCCTGACTCAATATCTTCGGTAATTCCGTCAATGATTCCAAACCTGCCTTTCCTATTGAATTTCGTTGTATAATTTGGAGAGGGATTTCCAGTCTCATGTATCTGAAAGGAAAATATTTCTGACTGTTATCCAGTTCCTGCAACAACATTCAAATACGCAATACTGGAACTCTACTCTCCGTGAATCTCTGTGAAATTTAGCAGACAACAGTCAGATGAGAGCTCAGACATCATCAGAAACATCAATTGATATCACAGGCAATTGTCGCTGTTATGTCCCCAGAGAACTGTAGTGTCTGTACCTGGCCAGACCCAAAAATATGTCTGTTTGCTGTAACCCTACCCTGCCCTAATAGCTTGGGTAGGTAGGTAGGCATATATTTTTATTTTTTTTAATTGGAGGTGGAAAAAAATTAGTAATTTCCAGAAAAAAAAA